>AWOL01S0037263.1:22610-35880 GCA_000715115.1 Nicotiana otophora | reverse complement strand
ATATATATATATATATATATATATATATATATATATGTATGTATGTATTATCGGATCTGGTTGCACGCCGCAACAATATTGGATCAGGTTACACGCCGCAATAATATTTGATCGGGTTGCACGCCGTAACAATATTGGATCGGGTTGCATGCCGCAACAAGCCTTCGAGTTATATATATATTATTGGATTAGGTTGCACGCTACAACAAGACTTCGAGCTATATATATATTATTGGATCGGGTTGCACGCTGCAACAATAATGGATCGGATTGCACACCGCAACAATATTCGATCGGGTTGCATGCCGCAATAATATTGGATCGGGCTGCATGCCGCAACAATATAGCGCTTGGGCTGAAGGAGACCCTCCAGATTCTGTACACCCCCAGTGAGCGCAGGTACCTATTGAGAGTGTGTATTGAGGGCTGAGAGCCGAGAGTATGAGCTGTTGAGATGAGTTGAGTGACTACTGCCTTGAGAGGCTGTACTTGCTTTTATTTATTATTGTACTTACTTGTTATCCATTGTTGTTATGAAATTTATGGAAGATTCATATCTGTTTTACTTGAGCTCGAACTGATTTGACTTATACCACCGGATTTGAAAGCATGTTCACTCTTTATTGAAATTTGAAATGATTTGTATTTTTATAGCTCGTCACTGCTTCTCAACTCCTTATTTAATTCTATTACTTGCTGAGTTGGTTGTACTCATGCTACACCCTGCACTTCATGTGCAGATCCAGATGTGTACGGTTCTAGCGATTGCTGAGTTCGTGCGCGAGCTGATTATCAGAGACTTATGAGGTAGTTGCCGATGTCTACAGTCCTTATTTCTCCTTTTTATTATCTTTTCTCTCTTGTATTGTCATTTGGCACGACTGTAGTAGACTTTATTTCTAGATTAGTTGTTAGATGCTCATGACTTAGTGACACCCCGATGTCGGGCTATCATTCCGTACTTATGTTTTGGGTGGTTACCCCGTTATTATGTAAACCTTCAGTTAGTTTAATTGCTTTAGCTCACTTCGGTTATATATTGAAAGCATATTGTGAATGTCGGCTTGCCTAGTTCCACGATAGGTGCCATTACGACTGGTAAGGTATTTGGGTTGTGACAAGTTGGTATCAGAGCCTAAGTTACATAGGTCTCACAAGTCATGAGCAGGTTTAGTAGAGTCTTGCGGATCGATACTGAGACATCTGTACTTATCTTTGAGAGGCTGCAGAACCCTTAGCAAACTCCACATTCTTGAATTCATGTCATGTGAATCTGTTGATTCTAGTAACTAAACATCTGTTATTTTATTCTCTCATAGATGGTGAGGACTTGTACTACTGGGGGGGATGGAAAGCCACCAGTACCACCAACCAGGGCTGTGAGAGGCCGGGGTCACAGTAGAGGTTGTGGTAGGGGTAGAGGTACAACCTGCACAACAGCTGGGGCAGTACCTGCAGATCCACCAGTTGCCCTAGATCAGGACTAGATTCCAATTGTTGATGCACCAGCTCAAGCACCACATGTGCCGATCGTGATTCCTGGTCTTCAGGAGGCCTTAGCTCAGATTCTGACCGTGTGCACGGGCCTTGCTTATGCGGTATCTGTTTTGACGGCAGCAACCACCTCTCTAGCCAGGGGAGGCACTCAGACGCCCGCCGCCTGCACACCTGAGCAAGTAGTACAGGGACTCCAGACACCGGGGGCACCACCAGCCCAGCCGATTGCAGTTGCTCAGGACTATGTGGTTCCTGCTACGCCTGAGGATGAGCAGCATAGATTGGAGAGGTTTGGGAGACTCCATCCTCCATTTTTCAGTGGTGTAGAGGGAGAGGATGCACAGGGCTTCTTATACAGGTGTCAGAGGATACTCTGTACAACAGGTATTCTAGAGACTAGTTGGGTCTCATTCACTACCTTTCAGTTCTCTAGGGCTACATTCAGTTGGTGGGAGGTTGTCAAAATTGCTCATTAGTTTGAGATGAGGTTTACAGTCAGGAGAGGGTTGAGAGGGAGGCCAAGAGGCCTTGTGGACCGGGTGGATTTAGCAGTGCTCCTTCTGGGGGTCAGTTCCAGCACGGTAGAGGCTGTCTTTTCATACATGCTCAGAAAGCTCATCCAGTTCACCGTGGTACATCATATGGCCATGGTTCTCACAGTTATCAGCAGAGCCATTCATCTCTCGGCGCCTTCCAAGTGCATAGTTAGTCCCTTGCTCCATCGGTTCAGGGTTCATCTATGCCAGGTCCTACTGCCAGTTATCCCAGTGCTCGGGGTTCCCTTCAGTCCCATGCACCAGTACCAAGGAGTTGCTATTAGTGTGGGGAGTTTGGTCACATGATGAGAGAGTGTCCCCACATAGTGGGAGGTCCTGCTCCGCAGAGGAGCCGGTCTATGTCATCAGTACCATCCCCTCCACCACCCGCTCAGCCAGCCCGGGATGGATCCCAGTCAGCTAGGGGTCGCCCGAGAGGGTGAGGCAGATTAGGGGGTGGCCAGGACCGTTTTTATGCTCTTCCTACCAGACCAGATGCCATTGGTTCGGATGCTGTGATTACAGGTATTGTCTCAGTTTGCCATAGAGATTCCTCTGTATTATTTGACCCTAGTTCCACTTATTCATATGTGTCCTCATATTTCGTTCATTATCTGGATATGCCCCATGAGTTTCTACTTTTATTTGTTCATGTATCTACTCTAGTGGGCGATACTATTATTGTGGACTGTGTATATCAGTCATGTGTGGTGACTATTGGGAGTATGGAGACTAGAGTGGATCTCTTGTTACTTAGTATAGTTGATTTTGACGTGATATTGGGTATGGATTGGTTGTCTCCATGTCATGCTGTTTTAGATTGTCACACTAAGATCGTGACGTTAGCGATGCCATGGTTGCCGAGAGTTGAGTGGATCGGTTCTACAAACTATGTTCCCAGTAGAGTGATTTCATACTTGAAAGCTCAGCGGATGGTTGAGAAGGGTTGTCTATCTTATTTGGCTTTTGTGAGGGATATTAGTGAAGAGGTCCCTGCTATTGATTTTGTTTCTATGGTCTGTGAATTTCCAGATGTGTTTCCTGCAGACCTGCCGGGCATGCCTCCTGACAGAGATATTGACTTCGATATTGATTTGGTGCCGGACACTCATCCTATTTCTATTCCACTGTATCGTATGGCACCGACGGAGTTTAAGGAGTTGAAGGAACAACTTCAAAAACTCCTTGATAAGGGGTTTATTCGGCATAGGGTGTCACCTTGGGGTGCACCGATTCTATTTGTAAAGAAGAAGGATGGTTCTATGAGGATGTGCATTGACTACAGGCAGTTGAACAAGGTCACAGTCAAGAACAAGTATCCTTTGCCATGTATTGATGATCTATTTGACCAGCTTCAGGGGGCGAGGGTGTTCTCCAAGATTGATTTGAGGTCAGGGTATCACCAGCTGAAGATTCGAGATTCGAATATTCTTAAGACAACTTTCTGGACCTGATATGGCCATTATGAGTTTCTTGTGATGTCTTTTGGGCTGACTAACTCCCAGCAACGTTCATGTATTTGATGAACAATGTGTTTCAGCTTTATTTGGAATCGTTCGTTATTGTATTCATTGATGATATCCTGGTGTACTCTCGTAACCAAGAGGAGCATGCCCAGCATCTGAGGATTCTGTTACAGAGATTGAGAGAGGAGAACCTTTATGCAAAGTTCTCCAAGTGTGAGTTTTGGCTCGGTTTAGTGGCATTCTTGAGGCACGTGGTGTCCAGCGAGGGTATTCAGGTGGATCTGAAGAATATAGAGGCGGTGCAAAGTTGGCCCCGACCGTCCTCAGCCACGGAGATTCGGAGATTTCTTGGGTTGGCGGGCTATTATCGTCGTTTCATGGAGAGTTTCTCATCTATTGCATCACCCCTGACTAAATTGACCCAGGAGGGTGCACCTTTCAGGTGGTTGGAGGAGTACGAGGAGAGCTTTCAGAAGCTCAAGACTACTTTGACTATGGCTCCGGTTCTAGTTCTGCCATCAGCTTCTAGTTCCTACATAGTGTATTGTGATGCCTTGCGAATCAGTATTGGGTGTGTTGTGATGCAGGAGGGTAGAGTGATTGCTTATGCTTCATGCCATTTGAAGACCCATGAGAAGAACTATCCTATCCATGATCTTGAGTTAGCAGCTATTGCCCACGCCTTGAAGATTTGACGGCACTACTTGTACGGGGTCCATTGTGAGATCTACACTGATCATCGGAGTTTGCAGTATCTGTTCAAACAAAAGGACCTTAACTTGCATTAGCGAAGGTGGTTGGAGCTTCTCAAGGACTATGATATCACCATTTTGTACCATCCCAGGAAGGCCAATATGGTGGCCGATGCCTTGAGTCGCCGGGCGGAGAGTTTGGGAGTTTAGCGTATCTTCCAGTAGCAAAGAGACCCTTGGCATTAGATGTCCAGGCCTTAGCTAGCGAGCTTGTCAGATTGGATATTTCGGAGCTGAGTCGGGTATTGGCTTGTGTGGTCTCTAGGTCTTCTCTTTATGATCGTATCAGGGAGCGTCAGTATGATGACCCCTATATGCTCGTCCTCCAGGACAGGGTTCGGCAAGGTGATGCTAGAGATGTGATTATTGGTGATGATGGCGTGTTGAGAATAAAGAGCTGAATGTGTGTGCCCAATGGGATGGGCTTCGGGAGTTGATTATTGAGGAGGCCTACAACTCACGGTATTCCATTCTTCCCGGTGTCTAGAAGATGTACCAGGATTTGAGACAGCACTATTGGTGGAGCAGGATGAAGAAGGATATAGTTGGGTTTGTAGCTCGGTGTCTCAAATGTCAGCAGGTTAAGTATAAGCATCAGAGATTGGGTGGCTTTCTTTAGAGGTTAGAGATCCCAGAGTGGAAGTGGGAGCGAATCACCGTGGATTTCGTAATTGGGCTCCCACGGACTTCGAGGAAGTTCGATACTATTTGGGTGACTGTGGATCGGCTGACCAAGTCTGCGCACTTTATTCCATTCAGTACTACTTATTCTGCAGAGCGGTTGGCTGAGATTTACATCTGAGCGATTGTTCGCTTTCATGGTGTCCCAGTTTCCATCATTTCAGATAGAGGCACACAATTTACATCGCAGTTTTGGAGGGCTATGCAATGAGAGTTGGGTACTCAGATTGATTTGAGCACAACCTTTCACCCTCAGACGGATGGACAGTCCAAGTGCACTATCCATATATTGGAGGACATGTTACGCACTTGTGTCACAGATTTTGGGGGTTCATGGGACCAGTTTCTGTCGCTCGCGGAGTTTGCATATAACAACAGTTATCAGTCGAGCATTCAGATGGCTCCGTACGAGGCTTTATATCTGAGGCGGTGTAGATCGCCGATGGGATGGTTTGAGCCGGGTGAGGCTAGGCTCTTGGGTACGTACTTGGTCCAAGATGCATTAGACAAGGTCAAATTGATTCAAGAGTGGATTCACACAGTTCAGTCTAGGCAGAAGAGCTATGCTGACAGGAAGGACCGTGATGTGTCTTTCATGGTCGGGGAGAAGGTTCTGCTGAAGGTATCACCCATGAAGGGTGTTATGAGGTTTGGGAAGAGGGGAAAGTTCAGCCCTCAGTTCATTGGGCCTTTTGAGGTACTTCGGAGGATTGGGGAGGTGGCTTACAAGCTTGCTTTGCCACCTAGCTTGTCAAGCGTGCATCCAGTATTTCATGTTTTTATGCTTCGGAAGTATATCGGTGATTCTTCCCATGTTTTGGATTTCAACACGGTTCAGTTGGATGGTGATATGACTTATGATGTAGAGCCGGTGGCCAATTTGGAGCGGCGGGTTCGGAAGTTGAGGTCAAAGGATATAGCTTCAGTGAATGTGTAGTGGAGAGGTCAGCTTGTGGAGGAGGCCACTTGGGAGACCGAGCAGGAGATGTAGAGCAGATATTCACACCTATTTGATACTCTAGCTATGTTTCTAGACAAGTTCGAGGACGAACGTTTATTTAAGAGGGGGAGGTTGTAACGACCCGGCCGGTCGTTTCGAGAGTTATAGCCCCGTTTCTCCATTTCTATTGCTTTGTTTCTTTACAGCTGTATTATGTCTTATCGGGTTGGTTGGTTCGGGTCTGGAGTGGTTTTGGAGTGAATTGAGACACTTAGTCTCTTAATTGGAAGCTTAAGTTGGAAAAATCGACCGGATGTTGACTTATGGGAAAACGACCTTGGATTTGAATTTTTATGGTTCCACTAGCCCCGTTGGGTGATTTTGGACATAGGAGCGCGTCTGTAATATGATTTGGAGGTCTGTAGTAGAATTAGGCTTGAATTGGCGAAAGTTAGAATTTTGGCAATTTTGGCCGCCAGTGAAAATTTTGATATTGGGGTCGGATTGGATTTTCGGAAGTTGGAGTAGATTTGTGGTGTCATTATTGACTTGTGTGTAAAATGTGAGGACAATCGGACGTGCTTTGGTAGGTTTCAGTGTCGTTGTGGAATTCGGAAATTTAGATGTTCTTTAGGCTTGAATCAGGGTGCAATTTGGTGTTTTGATGTTGTTTTGAGGGATTCTAAGGTTTGACTAAGTTTGTATCGGGTTATAGGACTTGTTGATATAATTGGTTGAGGTCCCGAAGGCCTCAGGGTGATTTCGGGTGGTTAACGGCTTGCATTTAGTTGAGGAATTGCAGTTGAACCTTCTGCTACTGGTGTAAAAGTACAAGCGAAGGAGGAGCCGCAGATGCGGCTAAGGAATATCTGGGCAGAGGACGCAGGTGCGCTGGCATTCCCACACCTGCAATGGTCGCATAAGCAGATTTAGGGTCGCAGATGCAAGTTTGGACCGCAGGTGCGATGTAGTTCCCGCACCCACGAATAGGGCAGATGCGGTCACTTGATCGCAGCAGTGGAGGGAATGTTTTAGTAATTTTTCCATAGAAGTGGGGTTTTGCCAGCAGATGCGGAAATGAAGCCGCAAGTGTGAGAAGTCTGGGCAGAACCTATAAATAGAAGACTTCGAGATTTTTTACCATTTTCATCATTTTTTAGCTCGGATTTTGGGGATTTTATGAGAGATTTTGTAGTAATCATTGAGGTAAGTTCCTTGTACCTATTTATCTTCAATAACGGCGTTTCCCTACTTATTTGTACACCAAGTTGGTGAGTGTTTGAGGTGAGATTTGGGAGATATTTGTTTAAGCAACTATACCACTCGGCAGCACTTGCCTAGTGGCTAATATATAAATAAAATCCCAAAATGGCTTCAAAGCTTACAAGATGTCCAAACCAAAATAGAAGTTGCATGAAGCTACTAGCTATTAAAAAGATAGAAAAACTAAAATCTAATGAACTAGCTATTACAACATAATAAGTTGCATGCTTCCTTCTTCCATTAGTGTATGTGAATCCAATTGTCATTGAAAAATACAAAGCAGCACCTATCAAGCTCTCACCAGGCGCCAGGGTATACTGTCCATAGGCTAACATGAATTCCAAACATCTCCACCACAAAGTTGAATCCAGCATAGTCTTCCAAGTATAGCTACTATATGATCTCCATATGTAGTGGACTAATTTTGTCCAAGTATTAATCACGTGCTCACTCATCAAAATTAATGTGTAGAAGAGGATCCTAGCTTTAGGCAGGCTTTGCAAGGCAAAAGCCAGGCTTGAGCTGGTTTTAGGCAGGCTTTGCAGAGCAAAAGCAAGGCTTGAGCTAGCTTTGCAGGGCAAAAGCAAGGCTTGAGCTGGCTTTGCAGGGCAAAAGCCAGGCTTGAGCTGGCTTTAGGTAGACTTTGCAACGAAAAAGCCAGGCATGAGTTAGCTTTAGCCGGGCTTTGCAAGGCAAAAGCTAGGTATGAGCTAGCTTTATGCCGGCTTTGCAAGGCAAAAGCCAGGAATGAACTGGCTTTAAGCAGGCTTTGCAAGGCAAAGGCCAGGCTTTGAAATTGTGCCTTTTTGTGATCTTGTAAGCTCAGATCCTTCCCTACTAGAACCTTTAAAGTAGACATCATTCTAAACATTGCTAAACCATCCTCAGATTGAGCATGAAAGCATGCTAATACCACTGAGAAATGATTCTACAATCTCCAAAAATACCATATGATGGGTTCAGCATTTTCCTTAGCATTTGGACATATCATAAGTAGGATAAATTGTACCATCCCACACCTGCTTATCGCATTTTTTCTGTACACTATCAAAGCACCACCAGAATGAGCATGGGACCATGCTAATACCATTGGAAAGTACCTTAATAGAATACTAAATAAGACAAAGAAACATATAGGTTTGTGTAGAGTCCAATCCTGTAAGAACATCAATCTGGGGTTCTTCTCTTTGCTATCCTAACCTAAGGTTAGGTGATTGAGATTTGTCTAGATTGATCAACCTCCTCCCTGCACTAGGCAGTTCAGAGATTGAATGAAACTCAGATGTACCTGCAAAAGAGAACACAATGTTAGCTATAAAATCTGCCACCGAGTTGCCTTCTCTGAACACATATTGAAAGATCACATTGAAGTTGTCCTTCATCTCTATAATTTTCTTCACATCCTATGCAATTACCCAAGGAGGATCCTATTCCCCTTATATCACCTTCTTCATCACCAATGAATCAGTCTCCAATATAAGAGGGTCAAGATTATGCTCCACACAGTATTCCAACCCTTGAAGAATAGCCTTAGCTTCAGCTACCACATTAGTTATCACTCCCAGGTCTACTACCCTAGCATACACCATATCACCTTCATCATCTCTCACACAAAAGCCTAGGGAGCTAGGTCCAGGATTACCCTTTGAAGCTCCATCAGTATTACATCTGTACCAACCATGAAAAGGAAGCTGCCATATTACTCTTGTAGTGATCAATATAGGTTTATATCCTTCAAAGTATTGAATCATGTCTGTCCATAAGAATGGAATATTAGGCATCCAAGCATACCTCACTCTTGCCAGTTGATGCAATGTCCTATTTATCTCATGAATCACCCTATTTGTGCACACTGAACCCCCATGTTTACCTGCATTTCTTCTCTTCCAAAGCTCCCAAGTGATGATAGCCGGTACTGCTTGAAATATTGGCTTTAATTTTGGACAACACTGAGCATACCACCAATTCCTTATAATCTTCTTCAATTGAATCAATTGCACAGTATTTCCAGCAGCCCCCATGAACAAGTTCCATATATTAGAGGCAGTAGGACTTGTGACAAATATATGCTCAATGGATTCCTCTTGGGGCTGCTGATAACACCAACACCTAGACATCACCATTTGCCCTTGCCTCCTCCACATGTCATCAATGGCTATTTTCTGCCTCCATAATCTCCACAAGAAGAAGGATATTTTGAATGGCAAACCTTTAATCCACATTAACTTGAATTCCTAATTAGGATTAGCCCAATGCCTTAATATTTACCAAGCACTACTAACACTGAACTTGCCTGAAGGAGTTGGCATCCAGTATGGTCTATCCTAATATCCCTCACTGCCTTCATAATGCACATTTAGCCTTATATGTTCTGTAATTTCCTCATTAAAAGTTTGATCTAGAAGTTGATCATCCCATGCTTCCCCTTGCTGCAGTTCTGCCACCTCTTGAAGATCTTCATTAATTGGAAAGTCTTCAGGTAATACGTAATAAAGTGCACCCAATCCAGTCCGATTTTCATGTCAACTATCATCAATTCCCATACGATCTAATGTTCTACTTCTTCCCTGCCATTCAGAATTTGTCTCCAAACATGAGACCCTCCCCTAAAAAGCACCACTGTTGGTAGCTCCTTTTTGCAATACTTATTTCACATGAAATTAGACAACAAATATTTTGTGGTCCTAAACCTCCACCATAGTTTAGCAAATAGTGCCCTTGAGACATCATGTAAGGACCTAAAACCTAGGCCCCCTTCCTCTTTAGGAAGCCAAAGATTTTGCCATGAAGCCGAGTGTCTGCTTCTCCCTTCTTCCTTTGTGCTCCAAAAGAACCTACCAAAAGTCTTATGTAGATGCTCCAGGATGTTGTTTGGTGGATCAAGGACTGATAACATGTGAACTGGCATACTTTGCAACACACTAGAGATGAGTGTTGCCTTTCTTCCAAATGACAACAACTTTCCTTTCCATGAATGCAATTTAGCCTTCACCTTCTTGATAAAGTCCTCATAATAGTCCTTCCTCCTTCTAGTGTAAAAAATAGGACACCCTATATATGTGAGGGGGAATTTACCTCTTGCAAATCCTGTAATAGTTCTAACTGCCTAAAACAATCCATTAGCAACCTTTGAATTCATGTAGTATGAAGTCTTATCTTTGTTGATCATCTGACCTGATATCTTCTCATAGTTCTCCAACAATGCCATAATCTTGCTCAAGGAGGGAGGATGAGAAGATGCAAAGATTATCGTATCATCAGCATATGCCAAGTGGTTTAAAGGATCAGACCACGTAGGAATTCCAAATCCTACAAATGACTTGTCTTCAAAGAGCTTATTCAAAGACCTGGAAAATACCTCAGCTGACAGATTGAACAGTGCTGGAGATAGGGGATCCCCTTGTTTCACACCACTTGTAGACTTAAGAACCCTGAAGACTGCCTATTCACCAATACTGAATACCGGTTATTTGACATCAAGTTCCATACCATGTTGATGAAGTGTTTAGAAAATCCTATCTTCCTTAGTACATGCA
This sequence comes from Nicotiana otophora, assembly GCA_000715115.1. NCBI lineage: Eukaryota > Viridiplantae > Streptophyta > Magnoliopsida > Solanales > Solanaceae > Nicotiana > Nicotiana otophora. The sequence goes on along the minus strand of AWOL01S0037263.1, from coordinate 25,209 downwards.
ATAAGTACTTCCATGAAACCCTATCATAGGCCTTAGCCATATCAAGCTTGATCACCACATTAGCTGGATTTCCCCTTAACCTTATGTTAGTGACAATTTCTTGAGTCAATAAGATGTTCTCAAATATACTCCTACCCTTTACAAATCCGGATTGATTAGGAGATATTAGAGATGGCAAAAAACTCTCCAATCTGTCATGTAACACCCTAGACAAGACCTTGTTAATGAAGTTGCTCAAACTAATAGGTCTTAAGTCAGATAAGGTCTCAACTCTAGGTTTCTTGGGCAGCAACACTAGATTGGTATGAGTGATGGATTTAGGCAATGCAACTCCTCCATAGAAGTGTAGCACCATGTTGGGTATACCAATAATATCCCAGCATGTTTGATAAAACAAGCCAGTGAATCCATCAGGACCACTAGCACTCTCCCCACTAAGCTCAAAAACTGCTGCCCTTACTTCTTCAATTATTGGCAATCTGCTAAGTTTCAAATTCTGATCCATAGTGACCATTTAAGGTACATTATTGAGCAAGGAAATTTCAGAAGCATCACTTTCATTTGTGCACTATTTTTGATAGAAGTCCATTGCAGCTGTAGCCAATTGCTCCTGGTCTTCAATCCATATCCCACCGCCACTTTTGATCATCTTCAGTTGCAATTTCTTTCTTTTGCCATTGACATGATTGTGAAGGAAACTTGTATTCCTATCTCCTTCAGCAAACCAAGTCATCCCAGCTTTTTGCTTCCAATACTGCTCCTCAATACTCAAGTATTTCTTCAATTCAGATTGATCCTTTTGAAGCACAATCCTATTCTCAGTTGTAGGCTCTTCTTCAAACAACATCTCCTTCACCCAAACAATTTCCTCCAAAATAGCCAATTGCTTAAAGATATCACCAAATGTTTCCCTACTCCATTTTGAGAGTGCTTCCTTCACCCTATTGATATTATGTTTGAACATAAAAAATGGATCCCCTATGAAATCAGCTTCCTAATTCCGTCTCACCATATCCATAAATATAGCATGCTTTGTCCAAAAGTTCAAGAATCTGAAAGGCTTGACAAAATTGGTTGTCTGCACCCCACATGTCATTAGCAATGGTGCATGATCTGATCTAGTTCAGATTAGATGCTCAACTTCAATAGTTGGCAACGTATTTTGAAATGGCAAATTCACGAAAATCCTATCCAATTTCTTGAATATACACTCAGCATTGGATCTCTCATTCCACCATGTAAATGAACTTCCTTTGTACCCTTGCTGAAACAAACCACAAAAGTTTACACAAAATACCAAATCCTCATATTCAGGAGGACGTTCTGGAAGTCTCCCTATTTTCGCGTCTTCATGCAATACCACATTAAAATCCCCTCCTACCAACCATGGTAATTCCGTATCACTTGCCAATTAATACAAGTGATCCCACAATTCCAACATCGCCATTGTTGAACATTTTGCATAAACAAATGTCATCATCATGTACTGCCCTAGGTCATGGTGAAATACTCTCACAGTCACCTGTTTCTCAGTATCCTCAACTAATTCCCATTCCACCACTGCATCGAAGAACAACCATATTTTCCCATTAATATTTGCATAAACAATCTCCATATTCAACCTCTTTCTATATCTATCAATGAGTCCCTTCTTTTGAAAAGGCTCCATCAATGCAACCACACAAAAATTATGCTCCCTATTCATGTTGATTACCCTAGGAAAGGCCTGTTGTGTATTCACAGACCTTAGATTTAGGAGATTAGGGTTTGGGAATTGGAGAGTAAATTAGGGTTTTGGACGGGAAATTGAAGTCGGATTTTTAATAAATGTGGTATGGTTAGACTCGTGAGTGAATGGGCTTTCGGGTTTTGTGACTTTAGTCGGGTTTCGAGATGTGGGCCTGGGGTTTGGCTTGAGCCGATTTCAGATTTTGGACTATATTTTAGTAGGTTTCTTGTGGAATTGATCCATTTAGCAAATATTGATTATCTCGTACTGTTTGTGGCTAGATTCGGGGCATTTGGGGGCCGATTCGATAGGAAAAGTATTTTGGAGTAGGATTTATGCGCGGTTGACGTAAGTACCGGTCTTAAATCTAGTTTTGAGGGGATGAAACCCCGAGAATTGGTATGATGTGAATATTTGTAGGTGACGAACATGCTAGGTGACAGGTGTGTGAGCATGCACTGTGAGAGATTGTGACTTGGTCCATCCCGTGAGACTGTAAAGTCGAATAGCCATTAATACTACTTGTCTTTTTGAAATTGACTGCCTTTCATGTTAGAAACCATAATTCGGCCATACGATATCATTGTTGGGACCCGCATCGATCTTATACTTGTTGAATTGACTGCTAATTACTGTCTTGTACTCAATCACGGTCTTACTTGTGTGTTATATCACTGTTCTCTCTCATTTCTTATTGATACTTGTTGTATTCTCTATTTGGGCTAATTAGTATGATATTTTGTGAGCCCGAGGGGCTGGAGAGGTTAGTGACTTAGAAAGGTCCTGAGTGTCGAGCTGCAAGCTGTGAGGTATATGGATAGGGTTGCACGCCGCAACAATCCTTCGAGCTATATATATATATATATATAT
>AWOL01S0037263.1:0-10322 GCA_000715115.1 Nicotiana otophora | reverse complement strand
CCAGTATGATGGTTCTAATTTTTATGGTGAAGTTAATATGAACAAAGAACCTAGGGAAACTAACCTGAAAGAGATCAAAGAAATTTAAAGTGCCTCATAGAACAAAGTAATGAGAAACAACTGCAAATACAATGACTAGGGGATACTAACCAAAGGCAATGGGATACTATCCAAAGGCAAGAGGCAACTATTCTTAACCTGGAGGCATAAGTGAGGCAACTGGTTGAGGCTTTAAATGTTCAACAAGATAATATTATGAATAGTAGCCAGGAGCAGTGTGTATTCGAGAAAGAAATTGAGGTACAAATAGAGAGGTCCATAGTAGAACACCAACAACAAATCAAACCAGAATTTGAGGATACCGATGTTGTAGAAGAGATACTAGAGTCAACCAAGGACATTGAGGGTACATATTTAGTTGAATTTAGTGTCATTGGTGTTGAGGATGTTGACAGTCCCAAAGTTCATGTAGTTGAGCGCATCGGTCTACACTCCAAGTATTTTTTTTCACATTATGTTTGGATGATGATATAGAGATAGAGACATCCGAGCCACTTGAGAAGTCAAGGAATGAGGAACAAGGTGCCTACATTTTGGAATTCTTCTTGCCAGAAAGTCGGATTTACACACCTCATCTAAAGGCCAAGAAGTGCAGAATACTACATTGTTTCTTTGGGACAGTGTCACGACCCAAATTAACCCTTCGTATGGTGTCGTGATGGAACCTAGTCTTTACGACTAGGTAAGCCTAATATTACGAAAAAAATATAAAGAAAACACAACATTTTAAAAGATAAACAGCATATTGTGAATAGCCAAAAGTAGTACAACTCGGCTTATACAAAATAATTTTCCAAGACCCGGAATATCACTAAGTCACAAGCTGCTATAATCTATATAGCTCTACACAAAAGACTGAAGATAATAAAGAAAGTCTCTAGGCGAGGGAGTAGAAGGGGACTCCGAAGATCTGCGGACGCAAGCAGTAGTACCNAATAGCCAAGAGTAGTACCACTCGGCATATACAAAATAATTTCCCAAGACCCGGAATATCACTAAGTCACAAGCTGCTATAATCTATGTAGCTCTATACAAAAGTCTGAAGATAATAAAGAAAGTCTCTAGGCGAGGGAGTAGAAGGGGACTCCGAAGATCTGCGGACGCAAGCAGTAGTACCTTGAAGTCTCCTAAAATCGGCAGCACGCACTAACCCCAAGGCTGATAGCTCGTACCTGGATCTGCATACGAAAACATGTGCAGGGAAGGGCATGAGTACACCACAATGGTACCCAGTAAGTGCCAAGCCTAACCTTGGTCGAGTAGTGACGAGGTCAGGTCAAGGCCCTACCAAAGTAAATATAATAAATTAAACAGTAAAAGATATAAGTAAAATTTACGGTAACACAGTTAAATAAATTCTCAAAAATTTAATAGTTAAGGGAGCCCTCGGCTCAGAACAAGGTAAACACAGTGGAAAATCTCCTGGGATACTGTCCCGTAGTTCCGAATGAATATGCAGCACAGGGGGATCTCTCGGAATACGTCTGTAGTCCCAAAGTAGATATGCAATGTTGGGGGATCTCCCGGAATACGTCCCTAGTCCCAAAGTAAATATGCAGTGCTGGGGGATCTCCCGAAATATGTCCGTAGTCCCAAAGTAAATATGCAATGCTGGGAGATCTCCCGGAATACGTCTGTAGTCCCAAAATAAATATGCAAGACAAGGGGATCTCCCGGAATACGTCCGTAGTCCCAATTTAAATATGCAACGCAAGATGAAATGGCAGGTATGGCATCGAGTTATACAGTTTATACTAAACACATATAAGGAAAGTAGGGACTTAACTAAGCATGGCGCACAGAATGTCAGATAGGCAGTTAAAACACGTAAGCACGCTTCTCTAGTCTAAGTTTAACAATTAAACGTATTAGTGCAATTTATTAAGGAAAAACAGTTTATGATTTAGAAAGGAAAAATGGAATTTTTGCAATAATATCCCGTGTACGTACTCGTCACCTCACGTACACGGTGCCCACACATCAATTAATATAAAACATCCTAAGGGGAAAGTCCCCAACACAAGGTTAGGCAAGCCACTTACCTCGATCGCTCAAATCAACTTGATATCACGTTCTTGCCACGAGTATCCGACTCCAAATGGCCCGAATCTATTCAAATTAATTGCATAATGTAAATATAATTACAAGTAACTAATTTAACTAATTAATTCGAAGTTAAAATGTGAAATTAGGAAAAACGCCCAAAAACGTCTCCCAGGGTCCACGTCTCGGAATCGGGTAAAAATTACAAATTTTGAATACCCATTCACTCACGAGTCTAACTATATAAAAGTTACTAAAATCCGACACCAAATGGTCCTCAAAATCCACAAATCAAACTTCCAAATCCCTAGCCTCCAACTTCCAATTTACACCTTAAATACACACTAACTAGGTGAAAAAATACATGGCAAAGCAAGATTATTGATCAAAAATAAGAACAAGGGCCTTACCTCAAGAAATGCCTCAAAAATGCTCTCACAAATTGCCCTAAACTGAGTTTGCAAAGTGAAAAATGATAAAAATTGCGAAGCCCTTCGGTTTTAACCACTGCCCAGGTATTTTCGCACCTGCAGAACCTGGGCTCGCACATGCGGGTGCGCTTGTGCGAAAAGAGTGCGCATCTGCGCAATTCACTTGCCCCATCTGCCTTCGCACTTGTGACGAAAGGGCCGCACCTGCGGAAATAACTTCCGCTTCTGCGTATCTTGCGCACTATGACCTCACATTTTACACACAGGTCACAAATGACATTATGAACCTACAGTCACTTTCGGAATTCCATTCCGAGCTTGATATCAAAATTTCCACTACAGGCCAAAATCGCCGAAAAACTAACTTTCGCCAATTCAAGCCTAAATCTACTACAGACCTCCAAAACATATTCCAGACGCGCTCCTAACCCCAAAATCACTCAACAGAGCTAACGGAGTCAACAAAATTCCATTCTGGATCCGTCTTCGCACAGTTCCAACTACATTCCAAAATCTAAGGCTTAAACTCACAACTAGGGACTAAGTGTCCCAAAACTCTCTGAATTCCATAAACAATCACTCCGGCAAGTCTCAATAGCAGAAACAAACGCGGGGAAAATAGTTATTAGGGGATCGAGGCTCTAATTCTTAAAACAACTGGACGGGTCGTTACATCCTCCCCCTATTAAAACAATCATTCATCCTAGAACGAGTATAAATACATACTTGAAACTGTGAAAAGATAAGGGTACTGGCTGCGCATATCCTGCTCGGTTTCCCAAGTCACCTCCTCGACCGGCTGACCTCTCCACTGGACCTTTACTGAAGCAATATTCTTTGACCTGAGCTTTCTAACCTTCCTGTCCAAAATGGCTACCGGCTCCTCAGCATAAGATAGATCTTTGTCCAATTGGACTGAGCTGAAATCCAATACATGAGTCAGATCACTGCGATACTTCCGGAGCATAGACACGAGGAATACCGGGTGAACTCCTACTAAGCTGGGAGGCAAGGCAAACTCATAAGCAACCTCCCCAACTCGCCACAATATCTCAAAAGGACTAATGAACCTCGGGCTTAGCTTGCCCTTCTTCCTGAACATTATGACGCCCTTCATAGGCGATACCCGAAGCAAGCCCCGCTCACCAACCATAAATGCCAAATCACGAACCTTACGGTTCGCATAACTCTTCTGTCTGGACTGGGCTGTGCGAAGTCTCTCCTGAATCACCTTCACCTTATCCAGGGCATCCTGGACCAAATCTGTACCCAACAATCGGGCCTCGCCCGGCTCAAACCATCCCATTGGGGACCGGCACCGCCTACCATATAAAGCCTCATACGGTGCCATCTGAATGCTGGACTGGTAACTGTTGTTGTAAGAGAACTCTGCAAGTAGCAAGTATTGGTCCCATGACACTCCTAACTCCATCACACAGGCACAGAGCATATCCCCAAGAATCTGAATCGTGCGCTCGGATTGCCCGTCCATCTGAGGGTGAAAGGTTGTTCTCAACTCCACCCTAGCACCCAACTCCTGTTGTACGGCTCTCCAAAACTGTGATGTGAACTGTGTACCTCTATTTCAAATGATGGATACTGGAATACCATGAAGGCAGACAATCTCTATGATATAAATCTCAGCAAACCTCTCAGAAGATTAAGTGGTCAACACTGGAATAAAATGAGCTGACTTGGTCAGCCGATCCACGATCACCCAAGTAGCATTGAACCTTCTCAAAGTCCATGGAATTCCAACTGCAAAGTCCATGGTGATCTCCTCCCACTTCCACTCTGGGATCTCTAACCTCTGAAGTAATCCACCCAGCCTCTGGTGTTCATATTTGACCTGCTGACAGTTGAGACACTTGGCCACAAACCCAACTATATCCTTCTTCATCCTCCTCCACCAGTAGTACTGTCTCAAATTCTAGTACATCTTCGCGGCATCGGGATGAATGGAGTGCCGCGAGCTGTGGGCCTCCTCGAGAATCAACTCCTGAAGCCCATCTACATTGGGCACACAGATTCGGCCCTGCATCCGCATCACACCATCGTCACCAATAGTCACATCTCTGGTATCACCTCACCGAACCCTGTCCTGAAGAACTAGAAGATGAGGATCATCATACTGGTGCTCCCTGATACGGTCATAAAGAGAAGACCGAGAAACCACAAAAGCTAATACCCGGCTAGGCTCTGAAATATCCAACCTCACGAACTGACTGGCTAAGGCCTGAACATCCAAGGCTAAGGGCCTCTCAGCTACCAAAAGATATGCCAAACTTCCCAAACTCTCTGCCCGGCGACTCAAGGCATCGGCCACTATATTGGCCTTCCCCGTGTGGTATAATATAGTGATATCATAGTCTTTAAGTAGATCCAACCACCTCCGCTGATGCAAATTAAGGTCCTTCTGCTTGAACAAGTGCTGCAAACTCTGGTGATCAGTGGAAATCTCACTGGGAACACCGTACAAATAATGATGCCAGATCTTTAGGGTGTGAGAAATAGCTACTAACTCGAGATCATGAACCGAATAATTATTCTCATGCACCTTCAGTTGCCTAGACGTGTAGGCAATCACCCTACCGTCCTGCATCAATACCGCTCCAAGTCCAATCCTCGGGGCATCACAATAGATAGTGTAGGACCCCGAACCTGTAGGCAATACTAATACTAGGGCTGTAGTCAAACCTGTCTTGAGCTTCTGAAATCTCTCCTCACACTCCGCGGTCCACCTGAACGGAGCATCCTTCTGGGTCAGCCTGGTCATAGGTGTTGCAATGGATGAAAATCCCCCCGCAAAGAGACGGTAATACTCCGCCAAACCAAGGAAACTGCGGATCTCCATAGCTGATGACGGTCTAGGCCAACTCTGCACTGCCTCCACCTTCTTCGGATCTATCTTGATCCCATCACAAGACACTATGTGGCCCAAGAATGCCACTGAATCAAGCCAGAATTCATACTTAGAAAACTTTGCATACAATTTCTTCTCCCTCAAAGTCTGAAGCACGGTCCTCAGGTGTTGCTCATGATCTTTCCGATACCAGGATGTCGTCAATAAACACAATGATGAAGGAATCAAGATAAGGCCGGAACACACTATGCATCAAATGCATAAAGGCTGTTGGGGCATTGGTCAGCCCAAATGACATGACAAGAAACTCATAGTGACCATATCACGTCCTGAAAGAAGTCTTCGGGATATCCGACTCCCGAATCTTCAACTGATGAAAACCTGAACGTAAGTCAATCTTGGAAAACACTCTGGCACCCTGTAAGTTATCAAATACATCATCAATGCGAGCCAATAGATACATGTTCTTCACTGTGATTTTGTTCAACTGGCGGTAATCAATACACATCCGCATAGAACCATCCTTCTTCTTTACAAATAATACCGGAGCACCCCAAGGTGATACACTGGGCCGGATGAAACCCTTATCAAGCAACTCCTGCAACTGCTTCTTCAACTCAGGAGGAGCCATACGGTAGGGAGGAATAGAAATGGGCTGAGTGCCCGGCAACAAATCAATTCCAAAATCAATATCTCTGTCGGGCGGTATGCCCGGATAGGCCAAATACGCATCACACCCTTTCTCAACCATTCGTTGAGACTTAAGAAATGAAATAACCCTGCGGGGAGTATACTCTAAGGTACCTCTCCACTCTAATCTCGGCAAGCCTGGCATAGCCAGTGTCGCGGTCTTAGCGTGACAATCAAGAATAGCATAATGAGGCGACAACAAGTCCATGCCCAAGATAACATCAAAATCTACCATACTGGGTAATAACAAATCAGCTCTGGTCTCAAAACCACTAAGATCAATCAAACACGACCGATATACGCGGTCCACAATGAGAGAATCTCCCACGAGAGTAGATACATAAATAGAGGAACTCAAAGAATCTTGAGATATTCCCAAATGCGGAGAAAAATAAGAAGACACATATGAATACGTAGACCCTGGGTCAAATAATAGTGATGCATCCTTATGGCAGACAGGGACGATCCCTGTGATGACTGAATCTGAAGCAACGGCCTCTAAACGGGCTGGAAGGGTATAGTACCTGGCCTGGCCTCCCCCTCTAGGGAGACCTCGACCTCCCCGACCTCCACCTCAAGCTGGATAAGGAGGTGGGGTGGTAGCTGGTGCTAGAAGAATGGCCGGAGGACCCGGAGGAGCACGTGGAGGCTGATAGGTCTTTGGAGGTGCACCCCTCCTGGCTTTATGGAAATATCTAATAGGTGACAAGTGTCACCACACTCAAAACATCTTCTCAGAGGACGCGATGGCTGAGACTAACTCGGACCTGGCCTGCCGGACTGGCCGGTAATAGTACCTCGAGTGGGAGGCATGTTGGATACTGGCGGTGCATAATAGGGCTCTTGAGGTCTATGAGGAGCTGGAACACCGCTGGTTGCTGGAAGAACTGAATGAACAGGGCGACACACAAAACCCCTACCATAGCGTACTGCTGGCGCACGAGCTCCTGAATAATGATGAGTCTCTCGAGACCTCTTGGCCTCTCTCTCCTCTCTGTCCCGGGCAAACATGCCCTCCACTCTCCTAGAAATGCTCACTGCCTGCTGATAAGTGATGTCCATCTCAAACTCCCTGGCCATGCTGGTCCGAATACTGGGGTGGAGTCCCTCACTGAAGCGATGAACCCTCTCTCTGACTGTAGCAACCAAAGCCGGTGTATGGAGAGATAACTCACTGAAACGGACTGCATACTCCGATACAGTCAAAGCACCCTGACGCAGTTGCTCAAACTCTGCGCGCCAAGCATCCCTGAGGCTTTGAGGAAGATACTCACGCAAGAACATCTCTAAAAATGGAGTCCAAGTGAGTGAGGTTGCCTCGTCCGAACTACCCAATTCATAGGCACGCCACCACTTATATACTGCTCCCCTCAGCTAGAAAGCAGTGAAAGAAACCCCACTCGTCTCCACAATGCCCATAGTATGGAGAATGCGCTGACATTCCTCAAGAAAATCCAGAGCATCATCTGAAGCTAGTCCGTTGAAAGTAGGTGGGTGGTACTTTTTGTACCTCTAAAGTTTGAGCTGCTCTGCCTCAGAAGCAGCTATCCTGATCTCATGTTGAACTGGAGCCACTACGGGCATAGGAATTTACTCTAGGGCCTATTCCACCTGGACCCTTTACTCAGGAGTGCGGGCTGCGGGAGTCAGTGCCCCTCCCCCGACCTGAGATGTAGTGGGAGCTATCGAAAATAGTCCAGCTTGAGCCAGAGTGCTGAACATGCTCAAAAACTGAGCCAAAGTCTCATGAAGGGCTGGAGTAGCAATAGGGATCTGCGGGAGTCTGTGCCCCTCCTCTGACGCAACTCTCGCAGGTGCTCAGGCTACACCGCGTGGTCATCCTCTACCCTGACCCCAGCCTCTGGCATCTCTGACAGGGGGCTCGGGTGTCTGATCGTCGGTCCTCCTGGTACGGGTCCTCACCATCTGTGAAAAAGAATAGAATAGAATCTTCGAATTTGTTTTTTTTTATGTCGATAACTCGCACGACAAGGAAATCAAAGAAGTATGATTGTTCTTAACAGTTAAATAGCCTCCCGAAGATAAGTACGAACATCTCCACACCGATCCGCGAGCCTCTAATAAACCAGCTTGTGACTCGCGATTCCTATGAATCCAGTGCTCTAATACCAACTTGTCACCACCTAAATTAACCCTCCGTAAGGTGGCGTGATGCCACCTAGTCTTTATGACTAGGTAAGCCTAATATTACGAAAAATAAATATAAAGAAAGCACAACATTTTAAAGATAAACAACATATTGTGAATAGCCAAGAGTAGTACCACTTGGCATATAAAAAATAATTTCCCAAGACCCGGAATATCACTAAGTCACAAGCTGCTATAATCTATGTAGCTCTATACAAAAGTTTGAAGATAAAAAAGAAAGTCTCTAGGCGAGGGAGTAGAAGGGGACTCTGAAGATCTGCGGACGCAAGTAGTAGTACCTTGAAGTCTCCTAAAATTGGCAGCATGCACTAACCCCGAGGCTGATAGCTCACACCTGGATCTGCACACGCAAACATGTGCAGGGAATTGCATGAATAAACCATAATGGTACCCTATAAGTGCCAAGCTTAACCTTGGACGAGTAGTGATGAGGTCAGGTCAAGGACCTACTGGAGTAAATATAATAAATTAAATAGTAAAAGATATAAATATAATTTACGGTAACACAATTAAAGAAATTCTCGAAACTTTAACACTTAAGGGAGCCCTCGGCTCAGAACAAGGTAAATACAGTGAGAAATCTCCCGGGATACTATCCCGTAGTTCTAAATGAATATGCAGTGCTGGAGGATCTTTTGGAATACGTCTGTAGTCCCAAAATAAGTATGCAAGACAGGGGGATCTCCCGAAATACGTCCGTAGTTCCAATTTAAATATGCAACGCAAGATGCAATGGCAGGTATGGCATCGAGTTATACAGTTTATACTGAACACAGATAAGGAAAGTAGGGACTTAACTAAGCATGGCGCACAGAATGTAAGATAGGCAGTTAAAACATGTAAGCATGCTTCTCTAGTTTAAGTTTAATAATTAAACGTATTAGTTCAATTTAATAAGGAAAAACAGTTTATGATTTAGAAAGGAAAAACGAGATTTTTGCAATAATAGCCTGTGTACGTACTCGTTACCTCATGTACACGGCGCCCACATATCAATTAATATCAAACATCCTAAGGGAAAAGTCCTCAATATAAGGTTAGGCAAGCCACTTACCTCGACCGCTCAAATCAACTTCATATCACGTGCTTTCCACGAGTATCCGACTACAAATGGCCCTAATCTATTCAAACTAATTGCATAATGTAAATATAACCACAAGTAACTAATTTGACTAATTAATTCGAAGCTAAAGCCTGAAATTAGGAAAAACGTCCAGAAATGTCTCCTCGGGCCGACGTCTCGGAATTGGGTAAAAATTACAAATTTTGAATACCCATTCACTCACGAGTCTAACCATATCAAATTTACTAAAATCCGACACCAAATGGTCCTCAAAATCCACAAATCAAACTTCCAAATCCCTAGCCTCCAACTTCCAATTTCCACCTTAAATACACACTAACTCGGTGGGAAAATACATGGCAAAGAAAGATTATTGATCCAAAATAAGCACAAGGGACTTGCCTCAAGAAATGCCTCGATAATGCTCTCACAAATCGCCCTAAATCGAGTTCGCAAAGTCAAAAATGACAAAAATCGTGAAGCCCTTCGGTTTTAACCACTGCCCAGGTATTTCTGCACCTGCGGAACCTGGGCTCGCACCTGTGGGTGCGCTTGTGCGGAAAACGTGCGCATCTGTGCAATTCACTAGCCCCTTCTGCCTTCGCACCTGCGACGAAAGGGCTGAACCTGCGCGTGCGCGCTTGTGGAAATCCCTTCCGCTTCTGCGTATCTTGCGCACTTGTGAACAGTCTTGTGCATTTGCGGGCATCACAGATGTGGTCTTTTTCCACACACCTGCGACCCCTAACCAATCCACCTAGCTCTGCTTCTGCGCCTATTATCAAGCACCTGCGGGCAGCCTTGCGCAGGTGCGATTACAGCAGAACCAGCAAAAGCACCCGATTTTTCCTAAGTTCAAATTCATTCCGTTAAGCAACTAAAAAAGCCCGAAGCCCCCGGGACCTCAACCAAATATACCAATCAATCCTAAAACACGATACGAACTTAGTCGAGCCTTCAAACCATATCGAACAACACCAAAATCATGAATTAAGCACGGATT
>AWOL01S0037262.1:26095-78257 GCA_000715115.1 Nicotiana otophora | reverse complement strand
CCTTCAAACCATATCGAACAACACCAAAATCATGAATTAAGCACGGATTCTAGCCTAAGGNGTTAGGCAAGCCACTTACCTCGACCGCTCAAATCAACTTCATATCACGTGCTTTCCACGAGTATCCGACTACAAATGGCCCTAATCTATTCAAACTAATTGCATAATGTAAATATAACCACAAGTAACTAATTTGACTAATTAATTCGAAGCTAAAGCCTGAAATTAGGAAAAACGTCCAGAAATGTCTCCTCGGGCCGACGTCTCGGAATTGGGTAAAAATTACAAATTTTGAATACCCATTCACTCACGAGTCTAACCATATCAAATTTACTAAAATCCGACACCAAATGGTCCTCAAAATCCACAAATCAAACTTCCAAATCCCTAGCCTCCAACTTCCAATTTCCACCTTAAATACACACTAACTCGGTGGGAAAATACATGGCAAAGAAAGATTATTGATCCAAAATAAGCACAAGGGACTTGCCTCAAGAAATGCCTCGATAATGCTCTCACAAATCGCCCTAAATCGAGTTCGCAAAGTCAAAAATGACAAAAATCGTGAAGCCCTTCGGTTTTAACCACTGCCCAGGTATTTCTGCACCTGCGGAACCTGGGCTCGCACCTGTGGGTGCGCTTGTGCGGAAAACGTGCGCATCTGTGCAATTCACTAGCCCCTTCTGCCTTCGCACCTGCGACGAAAGGGCTGAACCTGCGCGTGCGCGCTTGTGGAAATCCCTTCCGCTTCTGCGTATCTTGCGCACTTGTGAACAGTCTTGTGCATTTGCGGGCATCACAGATGTGGTCTTTTTCCACACACCTGCGACCCCTAACCAATCCACCTAGCTCTGCTTCTGCGCCTATTATCAAGCACCTGCGGGCAGCCTTGCGCAGGTGCGATTACAGCAGAACCAGCAAAAGCACCCGATTTTTCCTAAGTTCAAATTCATTCCGTTAAGCAACTAAAAAAGCCCGAAGCCCCCGGGACCTCAACCAAATATACCAATCAATCCTAAAACACGATACGAACTTAGTCGAGCCTTCAAACCATATCGAACAACACCAAAATCATGAATTAAGCACGGATTCTAGCCTAAGGATTTAAAATTTTCCAAATTCTACAAACGACGCCGAACCACATCAAATCTAGTCCGAATGACCTCATATTTTACATACATGTGACAAATGCAATTACGAACCTGTAGCCACTTTCGGAATTCCATTCCGAGCTCGATATCAAAATTTCCTTTATCGGCCGAAATCGCCGAAAACTAACTTTCGCAAATTCAAGCCTAAATCTACTACATGCCTCCAAAACATATTCCGGACGCGCTCTTAACCCCAAAATCACTCAACGGAGCTAACTGAGTCAACGAAATTCCATTCTAGATCCATCTTCACATAGTTCCGACTACGGTCCAAACTCTAAGGCTTTAACTCACAACTAGGAACTAAGTGTCCCAAAACTCTCTGAATTCCATAACCAATCACTTCGGCAAGTCTCAATTGCGGAAAGCCATATGGGGAAAACAGTTATTAGGGGATCAGAGCTCTAATTTTCAAAACGACCGGTCAGGACGTTACAGCCAGTTAGATTCGTTCCACCACCCCAGGAGCATAGTCATAAGCTTGAATCAAAATTTGGGGTTCGATTCATAATCTCGAGGTGGAGGCAAAAAGTGATTCATGTCATGCCACGATGTTAAATCGAACGCTTGTTGGGAGGCAACCCAGCTTTACTTTTTTTTATTTATTTATTATTATTTATTTTGTATTATTGTATTATTCTTGTAGTGTCGATTTTTGATTTTTTAGGAGCATGAAAAGAAAAGCCATTGGAAGAATGCAACAGCAAACTAGATGGTTGGAACTAAGTGTGAGGTACCCGCACGAAGGACCAGTCCTGGGAGAAGTCTGAGTACCTCATGAGCTGCTAGTGCTTCGGCCTTTGGTCTACCAGGGAGTTTCTTTTACCCTCTTGTATTTATGTGTGTGCATTGGGGATAATGCACAATTTTAAGTGTAGGGTGAAGAGATTGTCTGGCTGACTTTCTATGCTATTTTAGTTGTGTCAGTTTAAAGAAATTTGTTTTCCAAAAACAAAAAACAAATTGGACTTTTCCCGACGATGAATCTATTAGACAATGTTCTTGAGGGTTTAAAGTCTAACCAAAAACATAATTAAAAAAATTGAAAAATCCAAAATTCTTTATTTATTTTTGTAGGTTGTAATAATCTCCTGTGGTTTTTCTTTGTGCCTCGCTTCTTTTTCATGGGTTATAGTTTGAACTGGGTCATAGTTTGATTTTAGAGTAGAATAGTATTTAGGGAGTCTGCGGGAGTCTGTATCCCTCCCCCAGCCTGAGATGTAGCGGGAGCTATCGGAAATAGTCCAGCCTGAGCCAGAGTGCTGAACATGCTCAAGAACTGAGCTAAAGTCTCATGAAGGGCTGGAGTCGCAATAGGGATCCGCGGGAGTCTCTGCCCCTCCTCTGATGCAACTCTCGCAGATGCTCTGGCTACACCGCATGGTCATCCTCTACCCTGACCCCGGCCTCTGGCGTCTCTGACAGGGGGCTCGGGTGTCTGATCGTCGGTCCTCCTGGTACAGGTCCTCACCATCTGTAAGAAAGAATAGAATAGAATCTTAGAATTTGTTGTTTTATGTCAATAACTCGCACGACAAGGAAATCAAAGAAGTATGATTGTTCTTAACAGTTACATTGCCTCCCAAAGATAAGTACGGACATCTCCGCACCAATCAGCGAGGCTCTAATAAACCGGCTTGTGACTCGCGATTCCTATGAACCTAGTGCTCTGATACCAACTTGTCACGACCCAAATTAACCCTCTGTAAGGTGTCGTGATGGTACCTAGTCTTTACGACTAGGTAAGGCTAATATTACGAAAACAAAATATAAAGAAAACACAACATTTTAAAGATAAACAGCATATTGTGAATACCCAAGAGTAGTACCACTTGGCATATACAAAATAATTTTTCAAGACCCGAAATATCACTAAGTCACAAGTTGCTATAATCTATGTAGCTCTATGCAAAAGTCTGAAGATAATAAAGAATGTTTGTAGGCGAGGGAGTAGAAGGGGACTCCGTAGATCTGCGTACGCAAGCAGTAGTACTTGAAGTCTCCTAAAATTGGTAGCACGCACTAACCCCGAGGCTGATAGCTCGCACCTGGATCTACACACAAAAACATGTGCAGGGAAGGGCATGAGTACACCACAATGGTACCCAGTAAGTGCCGAGCCTCACCTCGGTCGAGTAGTGGCGAAGTCAGGTCAAGGCACTGCCGGAGTAAATATAAAAAATAAAACAGTAAAAGATATAAGTAAAATTTACGGTAACACAATTAAAGAAATTCTCAAAAATTTAACAGTTAAGGGAGCCCTCGGCTCAGAACAAGGTAAACACAGTGGGAAATCTCCCAAGATACCGTCCCGTAGTTCCGAATGAATATGAAGTACAAGGGGAGCTCCCAGAATACGTCCATAGTCCCAAAGTAAATATGCAGTGCTGGAGGATCTCCCGAAATACGTCCGTAGTCCCAAAGTAAATATGCAGTGCTGCGGGATCTCCCGAAATACGTCCGTAGTACCAAAGTAAATATGCAGTGCTGGATGATCTCCCGGAATACGTCCGTAGTCCCAAAGTAAATATGCAGTGCTGGGGGATCTTCTAGAATACGTCCGTAGTCCCAAAATAAATATGCAAGACAGGGGGATCTCCCGGAATACGTCCGTAGTCCCAATTTAAATATGCAACGCAAGATGAAATGGCAGGTATGGCATTGAGTTAAACAGTTTATACTGAACACGGATAAGAAAAGTAGGGACATAACTAAGCATGGCTCACAGAATGTCACATAGGGAGTTAAATCACGTAAGCATGCTTCTCTAGTCTAAGTTTAATAATTAAACGTATTAGTGCAATTTAATAAGGAAAAACAGTTTATGATTTAGAAATAAAAAACTGGATTTTTTCAATTATAGCCCGTATACGTACTCGTCACCTCACGTATACGGTGCCCACACATCAATTAATATCAAACATCCTAAGGGGAAAGTCCCCAACACAAGGTTAGGCAAGCCACTTACCTCGATCGCTCAAATCAACTTCATATCACGTTCTTGCCACAAGTATCCGACTCCAAATGGCCCGAATCTATTCAAATTAATTTCATAATGTAAATATAACTACAAGTAACTAATTTAACTAATTAATTCGAAGCTAAAGCGTGAATTAGGAAAAATGCCCAGAAAAGTCTCCTCGGGCCCACGTCTCGGAATCGGGTAAAAATTACAAATTTTGAATACTCATTCACTCACGAGTCTAACCATATCAAATTTACTAAAATCCGACACCAAATGGTCCTCCAAATCAACAAATCAAACTTCTAAATCCCTAGCCTCCAACTTTCAATTTCCACCTTAAATACACACTAACTTGGTGGGAAAATACATGGCAAATAAAGATTATTGATCAAAAATAAGCACAAGGGACTTACCTCAAGAAATGCCTCGATAATGCTCTCACATATCGCTCTAAACCGAGTTCGCAAAGTCAAAAATGACAAAAATCGCGAAGCCCTTCGGTTTTAACCACTGCCCAGGTATTTTCGCACCTGCGGAACCTGGGCTCGCACCTGCGGGTGCGCTTGTGCGGAAAAAGTGTGCATCTGTGCAATTCACTAGCCCCCTCTTCCTTCGCACCTGCGACGAAAGGGCTGAACCTACGCGTGCGCGCTTGTGGAAATCCCTTCCGCTTCTGCATATCTTGCGCACTTGCGAACAGTCTTGCGCATTTGCGAGCATCGCAGGTGCGACCTTTGTCCACGCACCTGCGACCCCTAACCAATCCACCCAGCTTCGCTTCTGCGCCAATTATCTCGCACCTGCGGGCAGCCTTGCGCAGGTGCGATTACAGCAGAACCAGCAAAAGCACCAAATTTTTCCTAAGTTCAAATTCATTCCGTTAAGCATCTGAAACACACCTGAGGCCCCCGGGACCTCAACCAAACATACCAACCAATCCTAAAACACTATACGAACTTAGTCGAGCCTTCAAACTACATCGAACAACACCTAAATCATGAATTAAGCATGGATTCAAGCCTATGAATTTAAAATTTTTCAAATTATACAAATGACACCGAACCACATCAAATCTAGTCCAAATGACATCAACTTTTACACACCGAACCACATCAAATGACATTACGAACCTACAACCACTTTCGAAATTCCATTCCGAGCTCAATATCAAAATTTCCATTATCGGCCGAAATCGCCGAAAGCTAACATTCGCCAATCCAAGTATAAATCTACTACATGCCTCCAAAACATATTCCGTACGCGTTCCTAACCCCAAAATTACTCAATGGAGCTAACGGAGTCCACATAATTCTATTCGGAATCAATCTTCGCACAGTTCCGACTACGGTCAAAACTCTAAGGCTTAAACTCACAACTAGGGACTAAGTTTCCCAAAACTCTCTAAAGCTTGAATCAAAATTTGGGGTTCGATTCATAAGCTAGAGGTAGCCCTCGGCTCAGAACAAGGTAAACGCAGTGGGAAATCTCCCGGGATACCGTCCCGTAGTTCCGAATGAATATACAGTACAGGGGGATCTGCCGAAATATGTCCATACTCCCAAAGTAAATATGCAGTGCTGGGGGATCTCCCGATATACGTCCGTAGTCCCAAAGTAAATATGCCGTACTGGGGGATCTCGCGGAATATGTCCGTAGTTCCAAAGTAAATATGCAATGCTGTGGGATCTTCTGGAATACGTCCGTAGTCAAAAAATAAATATGTAAGACATGGGGATCTCCCGGAATACGTCCGTAGTCCCAATTTAAATATGCAACGCAAGATGAAATGACAGGTATGGCATTAAGTTATACAGTTTATACTGAACATAGATAAGGAAAGTAGGGACTTAACTAAGCATGGCGCACAGAATGTCAGATAGGCAGCTAAAACACGTAAGCATGCTTCTCTAGTCTAAGTTTAATAATTAAACACATTAGTGCAATTTAGTAAGGAAAAATAGTTTATGATTTAGAAAGGAAAAATGAGATTTTTGCAATAATAGCCCGTGTACGTACTTGTCACCTCACGTACACGGCGCCCACACATCAACTAATATCAAACATCCTAAGGGAAAAGTCCCCAACACAAGGTTAGGCAAGCCACTGACCTCGACTGCTCAAATCAACTTCATATCACGTTCTTGCCACGCGTATCCGTCTCCAAATGGCCCGAATCTATTCAAATTAATTGCATAATGTAAATATAACTAAAAGTAACTAATTTACCTAATTAATTTGAAGCTAAAGCGTGAAATTAGGAAAATCACCCAAAAAGGTCTCCTCGGGACCACGTCTCGAATCGGGTAAAAATTACAAATTTTGAATACTCATTCACTCACTAGTCTTACCATATCAAATTTACTAAAATCTGATACTAAATGGTCCTCCAAATCCACAAATCAAACTTCCAAATCCCTAGCCTCCAACTTCCAATTTCCACTTAAATACACTCTAACTAGGTGGGAAAATACATGGCAAAGCAAGAATATTGATCAAAAATAAGCACAAGGGACTTACCTAAAAAAATGCCTCGAAAATGCTCTCAAATAGCGCCCTAAACTGAGTTTGCAAAGTAAAAAATGACAAAAATCACGAAGCCCTTCGGTTTTAACCACTGCCCAGGTATTTCCGCACCTGCGGAACCTGGACTCGAACCTGTGGGTGCGCTTGTGCGGAAAAAGTGCGCATATGTGCAATTCACTTGCCCCCTCTAACTTTGCACCTGCGACGAAAGGGTTACACCTGCGCGTGCACGCCTGCGGAAATCCCTTCCGCTTCTGCGTATCTTGCGCACTTGCGAATAGTCTTGCGCATTTGTGGGCAGTGCAGATGCAGCCTTTTTTCACGCACCTGCGACCCCTGACCAATCCACCCAACTCCGCTTTTGCGCCAATTTTCTCACACCTGCTGGCTCGCACCTGCGGGAAGCCTTGTGCAGGTGCGATTACAGCAGAACCAACAAAAGCACAAGATTTTTCCTAAGTTCAAATTCATTCCGTTAAGCATCCGAAACACACCCGAGGCCCCCGGGACCTCAACCAAACATACCAACCAATCCTAAAATACCATACAAACTTAGTCGAGCCTTCAAACCACATATTACAACACCAAAATCCTGAATTAAGCATGGATTCAAGCCTAAGAATTTTAAATTTTCCAAATTCTACAAACGATGCCGAACCACATAAAATCTAGTCCGAATGACCTCATATTTTACACACATGTCACAAATGACATTACAAACCTACAGCCACTTTCGGAATTCTATTCCGAGCTCGATATCAAAATTTTCACTATCGGCCGAAATCGCCGAAAAACTAATTTTCGCCAATTCAAGCCTAAATCTACTACATGCCTCCAAAACATAATCTGGACGTGCTTCTATCCCCAAAATCACTCAACGGAGCTAACGGAGTCGATGGAATTCCATTCCAGGTCCGTCTTCATACAGTTTCGACTACGGTCCAAACTCTAAGGCTTAAACTCACTACTATGGACTAAGTGTCCCAAAACCCTCTGAATTTCTTAACCAATCGCTCCGAAAAGTCTCAATAGCGGAAACAAACATGGGGAAAATAGTTATTAAGGGATCGGGGCTCTAACTCTCAAAAAGACCGGCCAGGTCTTTACAGCCAGTTAGATTCGTTCCACCACCTAGGAGCATAATCATAATCTTGAATCAAAATTTGGGGTTCGATTCATAAGCTCGAGGTGGAGGCAAAAAGCGGTTCATGTTATGTTGCGACATTAAATCGAGTGCTTGTTGAGAGGCAACCCAACTTTACTTTTTTTTATTTATTTTTTATTATTGTATTATTCTTGTAGTGATGATTTTTGATTTTTTAGGAGCATGGAAAGAAAAGCCATTGGAAGGATGCAACAACAAAGTAGATGGTTGGAACTATGTGTGAGGTACCCGCACGAAGAACCAGTCCTGGGAGAAGTCTGAGTACCCCATGAGCTGCTAGTACTTCGGCCTTTGGTGTACCAGGGAGTTTCTTTTACCCTCTTGTATTTATGGGTGTTTATTGGGGACAATGCACAGTTTTAAGTGTGGGGTGAAGAGATTGTCTGGGTGACTTTCTATGTTATTTTAGTTGTGTTAGTTTAAAGAAATTATTTTTTCCAGAAAAATAAAAAAGATTGGACTTTTCCCGACGATGAATCTATTAGACAATATTCTTGAGGGTTTAAAGTCTAACCAAAAACACAATTAAAAAAAATGAAAAATCCAAAAATTTTTATTTATTTTTGTAGGTTGTAATAATCCCTCGTGGTTTTTCTTTGTGCCTCGGTTCGTTTCCATGGGATGTAGTTTGAACTGGGTCATAGTTTGATTTTAGAGTAGAATAGGATTTAGGGAATAAAAGAAGGAAGATGAAATTTCTAGGCGCTTTTTGACTTGTTTGATAGTAGCATATTTAGGTTCTAGCATGTGTGTTACCTTCCCTATAGTTTGAAATTACTTATAATACCTTATTGAGTCAGATAGCATGTCTATTGACGCCTATGTCTCATTTTCTTGGTTCGTGTTCACTTTGTGCTTAATGCTTAATATTTTGTGGCTCCGTGAATACTTGCAATTATTTGAGAATCGGAATGGAACCGTCTTTAGTGAGTCATGTGCCATGTGTGGTGAAAAATCGTATAGTCCGTGTCATTGCATTAGAGTCTAGAACTTGCCCGGCAGGTGAGTTGAAGCAAAATTTTAGGTTTTGCTCGATTTGAAAAATGATTTTAGGCATTATTTGATCCTTTGGAGCTTAATGCTTACCACGAATAAAACTTATCCCTAGTCAGCCCTTTTGAGTCTATAGACTTTCATTTGACAACCACATTACAAGCCTATACCCCTTTGTTGTAAATTTTTATTATTTTGATATTTTTACCTCTTAAAGCACTTTTATTGTAAAATGAGCGCTAGAAGAAGTAAGGACTAATTGTGGGGTGGCTTTCGAGTGAAACCAATGAAAGAAAGAAGGGTGCACTTGTTTTGCTAAAGTAATACACCACTAGCGGAAACTGAAAAGGAAAAAACAAGAGTAGAAAAAATATAGATGAATAAATTATTGTCTTGTTCTTGCTAGTGGGATATAAAGTAAAGTAGTGCTTAAAGAAAGAGGTAATATTTTTGGGGTGTGATCTTGTTTGTGAAATTGAAGTGGATTAAATAATTTACGATTAAAGTTATTATGTAATGTGTTAAAGTGCTTGGGAGGATGAACCACTAATCCAAAATATATCTTACCCTTCCCTTAGCCCATGTTACAACCCTGAAAAAGTCCTAGCTAATTTTAGATTGAGCAAGCCTACATTAGTGGAGGCTTACATAATGGGCAAGCCTATGGTACTTTGTGCATGCATGTGACTTCTTTATGAGAGTGAGGAATTTCTTTGATTTATCCGAGTCCTTAAAATATATTTGAGCATTTGATTCGAATGTGTGGATTCAACTTACTCATTTGTTCTTGTTGTGAGAGCACATGATTTCGCGAGGGATAGGTGGCATTATTAGACTTCTCTATATGATGTTGGGTGTTTAATCCATGAGTGCATTATGTCTTTTGAGTCGGTTTTTGAGGCTAGAATTGTTATGAGCATGTTGTCTTTGTTGTGAATATTTGTGAAGTACGACATAAGAAAAGGGAAGCGTATGTGATTGCATATGCTAAAGTTGAATTGTTGCGATTAATCATGGTCATTGGTGTAGTGTGCCTCAATTGTGTAAAAACAAAATGCTCAAGGATAGTGTTAATTATTAGTTGACTCGAGGACGAGCAACGCTTAAGTGTGGGGTAGTAATGTTTGGCTATAATTATATATTTTTATTGCATTACTCACCTTGCATTTAGGTGCTTTAATGCTAAACAATACTATATTTGTGCATAATTGAGTCTATTTTATGTGTAGGTAGGTTGAAGACGCAATTGGGAGCAAAGTAGAGATTTTATGTGTATTTTATGCACTACAAGAATGGCTCGTAATTATTTGATGATGGAAAATATTATAATGAGATAATGAAACAATGATTGAAGACAAATGATTGAAGACAAAATCAAAAAAAAAAAGACAAAAAGAACAATTGGAAAGGAAAATAAAACAAAAACGTGACTTGAAGAATTGGAACAACTTAAAAGCAAAGGAAAGGAATTGAATGTTAGGCAACAGAATGAGGCAACGAAGAAGAAGTCGGGTGAAGCAAGCTATTTAGCTCGCGTTAGATCAAGTGACGCGAGGGAATTTTTGCGCAGAGAAGATGGGGATGCCAGGAGTAACACGAGATGGGGGTGTGCATTTTGCCTCGTGACGCGAGGCGTGTAGCGAGCATATTCCGGGTTTTTAAAGCCTATTTTGTCTCCTATTTGGTTTTGTACTTGGTTTATCTAGGTCATTTCCCTACACATATAAATGGTCATTAAACACCATTTTTAGAAGAGGAGACCGAGATTGGACAGATTAGACCGGGGATTTTGACCTAAGGAGGCAAGAACACACTAGGAGCAAGGCGGGGAATTCTTCTACGAGTTTTTTACTTCCTTATTCCTATTTCCATTATTGGTTATGAATTCTAGTATTGTAATTTTGCATACTATTATGAATAGCTAATTTGTTATCTAGAGCTTTGATAGAACCTTTTGTAGAATAAATTTTTGTTATGTTTTATATAATTGAGTCGTTGGATTTCTCTACTTGTTCAACTACATGTTTATTGTTGTTGATTGAATGGCCATCAATTGACTGTGCTTATTTAGTATGTATTTCTTGGAAAATGGTATATATTTAGATAGTTGTTGAACAACATCACTCCTGACATATGTGAGGAATCAATACGAAGAGTTTAAAGGTGGGATTGAGAATAACAAAACCTTGGTGCGATCTTAGTGAGCAGTAAACTAGTGCCAGCTAGCGTAGTTCGGAAAAATATGTCTAGTAAATTGTGGTAGATGCTCGGAAGAGAATAATGACACATGAAGGACTCACGATCGGTAGAAAATACTTAGGAAAAATTATAGAAGGCATAGTGGAAAGGATTCCGACAATTGGCATGGAAAAATCATAACTCTAAACCTCCTTAGTCTTGTCCTAAAATTTTATCCTTTTTAGTTGATAATTTTACTGCTTTATAATAGTTGTTAGTTAATTAGTTAGAAATAAACATTATAATCTCTATAATTAGAAAATTATTTGGACTTGTGTTTCTTAGAAATATTGAACAATTGTAGCTAAGCCTTAGTTCTCTATGGGATTCGACTACAGACATGTAAACCAAATTATATTTAAAATGATAGCTTAGTCCTTTTTATAAGGCATAGTTGGGCGTGATCAATTAGTTTGGGTCCGATGAGGTGTTTAGAATAAATTAGAACACTTAGTTCTAAATTTTTAAATTTAAGTTGAAAAGGATGGCTGGATGTCGACCTATGTGTAAACGACCCCAAAATAGAATTTTGATGATTCCAACAGTTCTGTATGGTGATTTTGTACTTAGGAGCGTGATCGGAATTTTATTTGGAAGTCCGTAGTTAAATTAGGCTTGAAATGGTTAAAATAGGAATTTAAGTTTGGAAGTTTGATCGGGGAGTTGACTTTTTGATATCGTGGTCGAAATCCGATTCTGAAAATTTTCATAGCTCCGTTATGTCATTTATGACGTGTGTGAAAACTTTGAGGTCAATCAGACTTGATTTGATAGGTTTCGGCATCGAATGTAGAAGTTAGAAATTCTTATGTTTCATTAGGCTTGAATTATTGTGTGATTTGTGATTTTAGCGTTATTTGAGTCGATTTGAGGTTTCAACTAAGTCTGTATGATATTTTAGGACTTGTTGGTATATTTGATTGAGATCCCGAGGGCCGCAGGTGAGTTTCGGATGGTTAACAGATTGAATTTGGATTTGGAGGAGTAGTTGAGGAAGCTGGGCATCTGGTGTGATCCCACTTGCGCGAAAAAGGGCCGTACGTACGAGCTCGCGGAAGCGAGACATGAGTCGCAGAAGCAAATATGCATGGGCTGGCCAGGCACTGCGGGTGCGAAGAATTCTTCCGCGGGTGCGAAGACCGCAGGCGCAAAAATATCCATCGCAGGCACGAGAGTTTTGCCGCGGATGCAAAGACCGCAGGCGCGAAGAAATCATCGCAGGCGCGCACACTGCAGGCGCGAGAGTTTTTCCGTGGATGTGAAGACCGCAGGTGCGAAGAAATCATCGTGGGTGCGAAAACCCCTGGGCAGTACAAAAATAGAGGGTTTCCGGGCTTTTGCCATTTTGGGGCATTTCAAGCTCGTGTTGGACGATGTTTGAGCAAGGTTTTTACGGGAAAACGTGATGTAAGTCCCTTGTGATCATTTCTACTCCATAATATTGAATTATCATCTAATAATCCGACTAGATTACATGCTTTTGAGGTATAAATCGGGGGTTTGAACTTAGGAATTTGAAAATAAGATTTGAAGATTTAGCGGTCGAGTTGAGGTATGATTTTTGTAAAATTGGTATGGTTAGACTCGTGGTTTAATGAGCATTCATATTTCGTAACTTTTGCCGGATTCCGAGACGTGGGTCCCGCGACTTTTGAGTTAATTTTGGATTTTATTGAAAAATATAGTATTTTCTTATGAAATTGATTCCTATAATTTTTGTTGACTTTATCGAATTATTTTGGCTAGATTCGAGTCATTCAAAGTTGGATAATCGAGGAAAAGGCCTACTAGTGGATTAAATTGAAGCAAGTCGAGGTAAGTGACTTGTCTAAGCTTGTGTGGAGAAAATTTCCCCCAGGATTGGTATTGATGTGATAATTGTAATGTGTTGAAAGTCGTGTACACGAGGTGATGAGTGTGTACACGGGCTAAATATGGAAGATTATATTTTTAAATTGTGTAGATCACTGTTGCATATTAATTAAATTAATTTATTTTGTTATATTCTTCTTCATTGATCTGATTTTTATACTTTAAATTTGCTTGACCTTTTTCCACTAATTGTTTTACTTGTTTAGTTGAAATTTGGTTTCTTTTATTCTGTGCATTATTTGAAATGTTGAATTTCTTCAATTTAAATATTATTAATATAAAGTATTTCATATTTTGAAATGGGTACGGAGGCAACGTATTAAAAATTTTTGAAATATTATTTTGCTGAGTTATTTATTTTTAAATATTTTGTGAGATGTTTGTACTCATTGTGATTGAGTCGTGAGCTCCCTGTTGTGGAAAATATTATTGATGTTGTTTATTTTAGCAAATTGAAATATTTGGGCACTTGAGGTGCAAATTGTGATATTGATATGCATGCGGTGAGATAAGGGTGGCTTGATATGCGTGGATAGTAGGGGAACTACTAGAAGTCATGCAGTGTGATAAGGGTGGCTAAAACGCGGGATGCTATTTCGGAAAAAGTGTTCTCTTTAAAATTAAATGTGAAGGATCCCGCGGTGATATAAGGAAATGATATATTGTGAATCTATTTATGATTTGGGACTACGAGGCGGTACCTTGGGAGTTCCCTTGTTGATATTTCTTTATGGCTGCATTTGCCTTTTGGTTATTTTGGCAATATCTTTAAAGTTGTAAATTTCTGTTTTCATCCAGCGAGGTATTATTTGCCCTTATTTTGTGTAACTAAATGGTGACATACTACTTGATTCATTTCCATTTCCATTTTATTGTTATTATATTATTAAACATTTTATTATGCCTTTTATTATTTCCAGTAGGGCCTGACTTGACTTCGTCACTACTCTACCGAGGTTAGGCTTGGCACTTACTGGGTACCGCTGTGGTGTACTCATACTATATTTTTGCACATCTTTTGTGCAAATCCAGGTACATCATACCATCCCAGACATCAGTGAGATACCTTTGTATGGAAACTTCGAGGTATATCTACCAGCGTCCGCAAACTCCGGAGTCCCCCTCTATCCTTATTATGTTGTTTCCTCATTTTCTTTAGACTATGATATATAGAGACATTGAGCATAAATTATTAGAAGCTTGTGACTTATTTTTATCGTGTTTTGGGAGTTGTAATTATGTGAATTGTAGATTTATTTATTGCATATTTCAATTGTTATTCCGCATTGATAGGCTTACCTAGTCTTAGAGACTAGGTGCCATCACGACATCCTACGGAGAGAATTTGGGGTCGTGACAAGTTGGTATCAGAGCTCTAGGTTCATAGGTGTTATGAGTCACAAGCAGGTTTAGTAGAGTCTCGCAGATCGGTACAATGACGTCTGTACTTATCTTCGGGAAGTTATGGAATTGTTTGAAAATATTCAGTTCTTTGATTCTTTATCGTGCGCATTTATTGATTTCAAAATTTAAACCATTGTCTTTCTATTCTCTCACATATGGTGAGGACATGCACAACTGGATCCGATGATTAGACGTATGTATCCCCTGTTGGAGCCGCAAGAGGCCGGGGTCGTGGCAAAGGCCGAGCCAGAGGCCTAGGAAGACCACGTGGTGCAACCAGAGCACCTACACATGCTTCTGCAGCAGAGCCACCAGCAGCTCCAGTTAGAGAACAAGCACATGAGACGCCTGCTACTACCCCTGCACTTCAGAAGACTCTTGCCAAGTTTCTGAGCATATTTGGTACTTTAGCTCAGGCAGGGTTAATTCCACTTGCTCCTGCTACATATCAGGCCGGGGGAGGAGCACAGACTCCCGTTGCCCAAACCCCAGAGCCACGGGCCCAAGTTGACTATGCCCTAGAGGTTATACCAGTGCAGCTAGTTGTCCCAATTCGGCAAGAGGTTAGAATAACAGTTTCAGAGGGGGAGCAGCTAGAGGTAAGCTGGCAAGAGGTTAGAACAACAGTACAAGAAGTACCACCCTCCCACTTTCAACGGTTTAGCTTCAGAGGATGCTCAGGTTTTTCTTGAGGAATGTCACTGTATCCTCTGTACCATGGGTATTGTGGATTTCAATGGGGTTTCTTTCACGGCATTCCAGCTTAAAGGAGCGGCATACCAGTGGTGGCGGGCATATGAGTTGAATAGTCCAGCTGAGGCAGCTTCACTTACTTGGACTCAATTTTCTGATACATTCTTGAGGGAATATGTTCATCGGAGTCTTAGAGATGCATGGCGCGTAACGTTTGAGCATCTAGGGTTCTATGACCGTGTCAGAGTATGTGGTCTGATTCAGTAATGTAGGCTAGGCATGCACCAGCCTTAGTTGCTACTGTTCGAGAGCGGGTTCGCAGATTTATTGAGGGTCTCTACCATAGTATCAGATTCAGTATGGCCCAAGAGCTAGAGATAGACATCACATACTAACAGGTGGTGTCAATTGCTAGGAGATTGGAAGGTATGCGGACCCTGGAGAGGGAAGAGAGAGAAGCTAAGAGACCCCGAGATTCTGGCACAAATAATAATTCTCGTGCCCCAGATGGAGCCCGTCATGGTAGAGGCTATGGGAGTCGTCCTATTCATTCAGCACTTCCAGCTTCAAACAGTATTCCGGCTACTCCCAGACCTCGGGTTCCATATTATGCACCGCTAGTGTCTACTGTACCTCCTGTACGGTTTGCTTTCAGCGTGCAGTCTAGTCGATCAGACCCGAGCCAGTCCCAAACTCCACGTCCTCCGAGGGCTTGTTTTGATTGTTGTGACACTCGTCATATAGTGAAGGATTTGCCCCAAAATTTGGAGGGGTGCACCTCTACAGATTTCTCAGGCCCCACCCACTCCACAGGGCCCTCATGCATCTCAGGCCATGATTAGTGCACCAGTTGCCACTCCACCTGCACGGCCAGCCAGAGGTGGAGGTCGAACTGGTAGAGGTCACCCTAGAGGGGGAGGCCAGGCAAGATATTATGCCCTTCCTGCTAGGACGGAGGTAGTTGTATCCGATTCTGTTATCACATGTATTATTCCGGTCTATCATAGATATGCATCAGTATTATTTAATCCATGCTCCACTTATTCTTATGTGTCATCTTATTTTGCCCCATATTTGGGCGTATCCTGTGATTTCCGTAGTTCTTCTGTTTATGTATCTATACCTGTGGGTGAATCTATCATTGTTGACCGTATGTATCAGTCATGTTTGATTGTTATCACTGGTTTTGAGACCAGAGCTGATTTATTATTGCTCAGTAGGGTGGATTTCGATATTATTTTGGGCATGGACTAGTTGTCACCCTATCACGCTATCCTTGATGGTTACGCCAAGACGGTGACGTTGGCTATGCCAGGTCTACCACGGCTAGAGTGGAGAGGTACCTTGGATCATGTCCCTAGCAGAGTTGTTTCATTTCTTAAAGCTCAACGAATGGTTGAAAAGGGGTGTGATGTGTATCTGGCCTATGTGAGAGATGTTAGTGTTGATACTCCTACCGTGGAGTCAGTTCCTATAGTAAGGGATTTTCCTGATGTATTTCCAGCGGATCTTCCTGATATGCCACCCAACAGGGATATTGACTTTGGCATTGATTTGTTACCCGGCACTCAGCCCATTTCTATTCCATCATATTGTATGGCCCCAGCAGAGTTGAAAGAATTAAAAGAACAGTTACTGGAATTGCTTGATAAGAGCTTCATTCGGCCCAGTATATTGCCTTGCAGTGCTCCTGTCTTATTTGCGAAGAAGAAGAAGGATGGTTCTACGCGGATGTGTATTGATTACCGCCAGCTGAACAAGGTTACAGTGAAGAACAGGTATCCATTGCCACGTATTGATTACCTATTTGATCAGCTTCAGGGTTCCAGAGTGTTCTCTAAGATCGATTTGTGTTCAGGCTATCGTAAGTTGAAGATTCAGGAGCCAGATATCCCGAAGACTGCATTTAGGATTCGGTATGGTCATTATGAGTACCTTGTAACGTTATTTGGGCTAACCAATGCCCCAGCAGCATTTATGCACTTAATGAATAGTGTATTTCATCCCTATCTTGATTCTTTCATCATTGTATTTATTGAATACATTCTGGTGTAATTTCGGAGCTGGGAAGATCATGAGCAACACTTGAGGACTGCGCTTCAGACGTTGAGAGAAAAGAAGTTATATGCAAAATTTTCAAGGTGTGAATTGTGGCTTGATTCAGTGGGATTTTTGGGTCATATAGTTTCTTACGAGGGGATCAAGGTAGATCCGAATAAGATTGAGGTAGTGCAAAGTTAGTCCAAACTGTCCTCAGGTACAGAGATTCGGAGTTTCCTTGGATTCGCAGGGTATTATCGTCGATTTATAGAGGGTTTCTCTTCTATTACTGCACCTATGACCAAATTGACCCAGAAGGGTGCTCTGTTCCGGTTGACCGAGGAATGTGAGGAGAGCTTCCAAAAGCTCAAGACAACTTTGACTACAGCCCTAATATTGGTACTACCTACAGGTTCAAGGACTTATACTGTGTATTGTTATGCGTACATATTGGTCTCGCCGCAATATTGATGCAAGATGGTAGAGTGATTGCCTATGCGTCCAGACAGTTAAAGGTACATGAGAAGAATTATCCGATCCACGTCCTTGAGTTAGCAGCTATTGTTCATGCCTTGAAGATTTGGCGGCATTATTTGTACGGTGTCCATTATGAGGTTTATATCGAGCACCAGAGTCTACAACATCTATTTAAATAGAGGGATCTTAATTTGCGGCAGCGGAGATGGTTGGAGTTGCTTAAGGATTATGATATCATCATTCTCTATCATCCCGGGAAGGCCAATGTACTGGCTGATGCCTTGAGTCATAAGGCGGAGAGTTTGGGAAGCTTAGCATATCTACCGGTAGCAGAAAGGCCTTTAGCCTTGGATGTTCAGGCCTTGGCCAACCAGTTTGTCAGATTGGATATTTCCGAGCCGAGACGAGTTTTGGATTGAGTGGTCTCTCGGCCCTCTCTGTATGAATGTATCAGGGTGCATCAGTATGATGACCCCCATCTGCTTGTCCTTAAGGACACAGTTAAGCACAGTGACGCCAAGGAGGTCACTATTGGAAATGACGATGTATTACAGATGCAGGGCAGGCTATGTGTGCCTAATGCAGATGGTTTGCGTGAGTTGATTCTCTAGGAGGCTCACAGTTCGCGGTACTCCATTCATCTGGGTGCTACAAAGATGTATCAGGACTTGATACAACACTATTGATGGAGGCGGATGAAGAAAGACATAGTGGAATATGTAGCTCGGTGCCTAAAGTGCCAGTAGGTGAAGTATGAGCATCAACAATCGGGTGGATTGCTTCAGAAGTTAGAGATTCTAGAATGGAAATGGGAGCGGATCACTATGGATTTTGTTGTTTGGCTCCCACGGACTCATAGGAAGTTCGATGCAGTTTGGGTGATTGTGGATAAGTTGACCAAGTCTGCTCATTTTATTTCTATAGTTACTACTTACTCTTCGGAACAGCTCGCTCAGGTCTATATTCGCGAGATTTCCAGACTCCACGGTGTACCGGTATCTATCATCTCTAACTGGGGTATGCAGTTTACATCACAGTTTAAGAGGGTTGTACACCGTGAGTTGGGTACTCATGTGGAGTTGAGTACAACATTTCACCCTCAGACAGACGGACGATCCGATATTGAAGGATATGCTTCGTGCATGTGTGATAGGTTTTGGGGGTGCTTGGGATCATTTCTTACCACTTGCGGAGTTTGCTTACAACAACAACTACCATTCGAGCATTCAGATCGCTTCGTATGAGGCCTTATATGGTAGGCGGTGCCGGTCTCCAGTGGGTTGGTTCGAACCACGCGAGGCTAGGCTATTGGGTACACACTTGGTTCAGGATACCTTGGAAAAGGATAAATTGTTTCAGGATCAACTTCGTATAGCCCAATCTAGACAAAATAGTTATGCAGATCGAAAGGTTCGTGATGTTGCATTTATGGTTGGTGAGCGGGACTTGCTTCGGGTTTTGCCTATGAAGGGTGTTATGAGGTTCGGAAAGAAAGGCAAGTTGAGCCCAAGGTATATCAAACCTTTTGAGATTCTTGAGAGAGTTGGAGAGGTGGCTTACAGACTTGCACTACCACCTAGTCTCTTTGCAGTTCATCCAGTGTTCCATGTTTCCATGCTCTGGAAGTATCACGATGATCCGTCTCATGTGTTAGACTTTAGCTCAATCCAGTTGGACAAGGATATATCTTATATCGAGGAATCAGTGACCATTTTGGATAGACAGGTTTGAAAGCTAAGATCAAAGAGCATTGCTTCAGTGAAAGTACATTGGAGGGGTCATCTGATTGAGGAGGCGACTTGGGAGACCAAGCAGGATATGCGCAGTTGTTATCCTCTTCTTTTCACCACTTCAGGTATAATTCTAAACCCGTTCGAGGAAGAATGTTTGTTTAAGAGGGGAAGAATGTAACGACCCGGCTGGTCGTTTTGAGAGTTTTAGCCCCATTACCCCATTTACTGCTCAATTTATGCTTTACATTTGTTATGTGACTTGTCGGGGTGATTAGTTTGGGTCCGGTGAGGTTTTTAGAATAAATTGGAACACTTAGTTCCAAAGTTTAAAACATAAGTTGAAAAGGTTGGCTGGATGTCGACCTATGTGTAAACGACCTCAGAATAGAATTCTGAAAATTTTCATAGCTTTGTTATATCATTTATGACTTGTGTACAAAATGTGAGGTCAATCGGACTTGATTTGATAGGTGTCGGCATCGAATGTAGAAGTTAAAAATTCTTAAGTTTTATTAATCTTGAATTGGGGTGTGATTTGTGATTTTAGCATTATTTTATGTGATTTGAGGTTTCGACTAAGTCCGTATGATATTTTAGGAAATGTTGGTATATTTGGTTGAGGTCACGAGGGCCTCGGGTGAGTTCTGGATTGTCAATGGATTGAATTTGGATTTGGAGGAGGAGCTGAGGCAGCTGGGTATCTGGTGTGATCGCACCTGCACAAAAAAGGGCCGCAGGTGCGAGCTCACAGAAGCAAGGCATGAGTCGCAAAAGCGAAAATGCATGGGCTGGCCAGGCACCGCGGGTGCAAAGAATTCTTCCGCGGGTGCGAACACCGTAGGCGCGGATATCGCAGGCGCGAGAGTTTTTCCACGAGTGCGAAGATCACAGGCAATAACAAATCATCGCAGGAGCGGACACCGCAGGCGCGAGAGTTTTTCCGCAGGTGCGAAGAAATAATCGCGGGCGTGAAAACCCCTCGGCAGTACAAAAACAGAGGAGTTCCGAGCTTTTTCCATTTTTGGGCATTTCAAGCTCGGGTTGGGCGATATTTGAGCAAGGTTTTCACGGGAAAACTTGAGGTAAGTACCTTGTGATCATTTCTACTCCATAATATTGAATTATCATCGAATAATCCGACTAGATTACATGTTTTGGAGGTGTAAATTAGGGGTTTGAACTTAGGGATTTGAAAATAAGATTGGAAGATTTGGAGGTCGAGTTGAGGTCAGATTTTGGTAAAATTGGTATGGTTAGACTCATGGTTGAATGAGCTTTCATATTTCATAACTTTCGCCGGATTCCAACACATGGGCCTCACGAGCGATTTTTGAGTTAATTTCGGATTTTATTGAAAAATGTAGTATTTTCTTATAAAATTAATTTCTATAATTTTGTTGACTGTATCGAATTATTTTGGCTAGATTCGAGCCATTCAGAGTTGGATAATCGAGGTAAAGTCCTACTAGTGGATTAAATTGGAGCAAGTCGAGGTAAATGACTTGTCTAACCTTGTATATTGGAAATTCCGCCCAGGATTGGTATTGATGTGATAATTGTAATATTTTGATAGTTGTGTACACGAGGTGACGAGTATGTACACGGGCTAAATGTGGAAGATTATATTTTTAAATTGTGTAGATCACTATTGCATATTAATTAAATTATTTTATTTTGTTATATTCTTCATCATTGATCTGATTCTTATACTTTAAATTTGCTTGACTTTTTCCTACTAATTGTTTTACATGTTTAGTTGAAATTTGGTTTCTTTTATTCTGTGCATTATTTGAAATGTTGAATTTCTTCAATTTAAATATCAAGCTCTGCCTCTTAAGAAGTAATTAATAAATTATAACTTTACTAAGTATAACGATTGGAAAACTAATTGAAACTATTATAAATCCAAAGTGTTGGAAAATATAAGAGTAAAATTGGTATAAAATTCTAAATTATATCTTGATTTTTTAAACTGAACAAGTAAAAGTAATTATTTTTAATATAGTGAATAAATAAAAGTAAACGAATAGAGTAATATTTTATTAGAATGTCTATCGTTGTTTAGACGAGGGTTAAATCCTAGATCAATAGGCTAACTGATATATCAACTTGTCGATTAACGTACAGCTCAAGCTGAGGAGGGTCATCGTACCGGTAGCATTGCTTTCCGGCTTAGCTGGTGGTGCTCCCCGCCTAAAATATGTGTGATTAAAATCCTTCACCGGGTGACAAGCACCTCGATTATCTCAAAGAAAGTGGGCTATGTCAAGCAAATGCCCAATTTAATTTCAAGAAGATTCAAAGGAGTGCGTGAGAAGACAAGTTATATATACAGTTCAACAATATCAAGGTGGTAAAAAGCGGATAGGTAGCACATTAAACACAAATAAATCACAATATATACAAAATTAATAAAGCCAAATAAAAGTCAATATGTACAAGCTCGAATTCTGGTTGTTCTCCAGCAGAGTCGCCAGAGCTGTCACACTCCTTTTCTACCCCCAAAAGATATGTGCTATGTGATTGTTGTGGGTTCAAAGAGTTTTTCCAATTAAAGCGACAAATTTGAGTAGGGATTATTTTATTTGCAGAGTCGCCACTTGGAATTGATTTTTCGGTGTTCCGAGTCACATTTTATTTAAATCCCTAGTCAAAGGAAGGTTGACTCTATTATTAATTGATCTGTAAAAATAAAGTCCGGGTAAGGAATTATGTTGGCCGGGGAGAAGGTGTAACGCATTTTTCGAGTCCCGTGGTTCTAGCACGGTTGATTTATCGACTAAAATGGCTTGAATTAACTTTGAACAAACTATGTTTGAATGAATTTTCATGTTTTACTTATCCGTTTTAATTATTAAAATTATTAAAGAAACTATTTGAATAACATTAAATTGTCCTAACCGCACCACGCAAGATTTGCCTTAATTTTGTCATAACCGTGCTACGCAAGCGAATCAGCAGTCATGTCAAAGATTATTAGTACATTATTACTTTTGGAAAAAATTATTACATTCAAAGACAATAATTTTAAAATTTATTAAAAGTTACTATGGCGTTACACAAGCGAATCCGCGATTATGGAGATTAATTAAAGCTACTGAATATGATATGAAATTAATTGAATATTAAATGTCACGCTACGCAAGCAAGCCCGTAAAGTTAAAGCGCGTCTACTAATTACCTAGCGTTTAAAATTAATTATAAAAATCTGATTTTTATTGGAATTAATTGATGGAAACATGACACTTTAGAGTTTAGTCCAACTTATTATTTTAAAGAAAGGGCAGCTTTGTTATAAAAAAACAATGGTTCAACTCTTATTGGTGTTGGCCAATTTTAAACGGTAAATTATGGTATATACCCATAGAAGATAAAATAATTACCCATATCTACCCATGTTCATTTCTTTTACATTTTATACCTATGCGGCACAATTATTTTACCCGCTCTACCCATTCTTACTTTCCCATTGTTTAGCATGAAAGCTCATGTTCTCATAGATTCATTCATGCACCTTTTTATATCTTTTAAGTGCATCACATTTTTTCAATATTTTTCATCATCTTATCATAATAATACTAATTAAAAAATAATATAATATAATATTTATTAAATAATTAGAATATTACAAAAATATATGAGTTTGGAGAAAATAAAAGGATATTATTCTTATTCTTTTTCTTCTTCTTCTTCTTCTTCTTCTTCTTCTTATTATTATTATTATTATTATTATTAAAAAGATATCCATCAATGTTTATGCTCACACATTTAATAGCATATGTAGAAAGTAAATTAGCTAATACTGAATTTTATTCAAAGTAATAGCATATGTAGAAAGTAAATTGTCCTTTGACATAATTTATCTTTTCCCTTTTTGTCTTTTTCTTTTTCTTGAAAAAGTCAAATCCACCGTTGATGGACTTGAAGCTTGAAACTCATATATTGAGTTTGTTAAGTTTGTAGTTATTTTGATCTAATTTTCCCTCGGTTTGTTTGAAATGTTAATTGAAGGTTGTAGCTAAACATTGAGTGAATTTTGGTAGAAATTTTGCAGTAAATTTTTAAATTGGGTTAAAGTTGAATTGAACTGGCGAAGAAGAATTTGTACTGTATACCAAAATGATATACTATATACCGTTGTAGTATAAGTTCATTCCAACGGTATACTATTACAATTTGGTCCTTTTTTATTTTTTTTCTAAAAATTTATTGAGTTCTTTTTCAACTTTTCAACAAAATTCTCATGTTTTTAAAAACTTTTCTTCAAAACATTTAGTTTGAAATATTTGATATGAGGTTGTGGCTGCAGTTTGAGTTAATTTGGTGAAACTTTGGAGTATATTTTTAAAATTTAGGTTAAAATAGAGTTGAACTAGCGAAGAAACCTAATTTGTACTATATACCAAAATAACATACTATATACTATATACTATTTTGGTAAATAATATTTAGTTCAATAGTATATAATTTATTGCGTTGAATTGGTGAAGAAGAATTTGTATTGTATACCAAAATGATATGCTAAAAATTTTAACAAAGTAAGATTGACATATTATTCATGTAACAAAAAAATCAAAAAATCCGACAAAATCAGACCAATCCAAACTGATATAAATGGTTTGGTTTGGTTTTAGTAAAAACCGAACCAAACTGATCCATGTACACCCCTACTCCCAGTTGTGCATACCATAATTTCAAAAAGATTGTCCTAATTTTTATCCAATTATTGTCTACATTTTCAAATATGAAACATTTTCATTCACATTTCATTGTATTCTTAGACTACACATAGCAGCTTACTATATATCAAAATGGTATATTGTATACTGTATTAGTATATAATAACTAATTCAAGAGTATATAATTAACTACAATAGTATACTACTAATTATTTTGAAGGAATGAACCAATCCTCTATATACCAAAATAACATATTATATACCATTTTGTTTAATTTAATAGTGTATAATTTATTGCGTTGAACTGGAGAAGAAAATATTGTACTGTATACTAAAATGATATACTATATACCATTTTGGTATACGGTTCATTCCAATGATATACTATTATAGTATTCTGTCACGACCCAAATTAACCCTCAGTAAGGAGTCGTGACGACAACTAGTCTTTATGACTAGGTAAGCCTAATATTACAAAATAAATGTAAAAAAAACACAACATTTCAAAGCTAAACAGCATATTGTGAATAACCAAAAGTAGTACCACTCGGCATATACAAAATAATTTTTCCCGGAATATCATTAAGTCACAAGCTGCTATAATCTATGTAGCTCTATACAAAAGTCTAAAGGTAATAAAGAAAGTCTCTAGGCGAGGGAGTAGAAGGGGACTCCGAGGATCTGGGGACGCAAGCAGAAATACCTTGAAGTCTCCTAGAATCAGCAGTATGCACTAACCCCGAGGCTGATAGCTCGCACATGAATTTGCACATGAAAACATGTGCAGGAAAGTGCACGAGTACACCACAATGGTACCCAGTAAGTGTCAAGCCTAACCTCGATCGAGTAGTGACGAGGTCAGGTCAAGGCCCTACCGGAGTAAATATAATAAATTAAACAGTAAAAGATATAAGTAAAGCTTACAGTAACACAGTTAAAGAAATTCTCGAAAATTTAACAGTTAAGGGAACCCTCGGCTCAGAACAAGTTAAACACAATGGGGAATCTCCCAGGATACTGTCTCGTAGTTCCGAATGAATATGCAGTACAAAGGGATCTCCTGGAATACGTCCGTAGTCCCAAAGTAAATATGCAGTGCTGGGGGATCTCCCGGAATACGTCCGTAGTCCCAAAATAAATATGCAAGACTGGGAGATCTCCCGGAATACGTCCGTAGTCCCAATTTAAATATGCAAAACAGGAGGATCTCCTGGAATACGTCTGTAGTCCCAATTTAAATATGCAACGCAAGATGAAATGGCAGGTATGTCATCGAGTTATACAGTTTACACTGAACACAGATAAGGAAAGTAGGGACTTAACTAAGCATGGCGCACAAAATGTCAAATAGGTAGTTAAAACACATAAGCATGCTTCTCTAATCTAAGCTAAACAATTTAAACATATTAGTGCAATTTAATAAGGGAAAACAGTTTATGATTTAGAAAGAAAAAATGGGATTTTTGCAATAATAGCTCGTGTACGTACTCGTCACCTCACGTACACAGCGCCCACACATCAATTAATATCAAACATCCTAAGAGGAAAGTCTCCAACACAAGGTTAGGTAAACCACTTACCTCGACCGCTCAAATCAACTTGATATCACGTTCTTGCCACGAGTATCCGACTCCAAATGGCCCGAATCTATTCAAATTAATTGCATAATGTAAATATAACTACAAGTAATTAATTTAACTAATTAATTCGAAGCTAAAATGTGAAATTAAAAAAAACGCCCAAAAAGTCTCCCCAGGCCCACATCTCGGAATCGGGTAAAAATTATAAATTATGAACACCCATTCACTCACGAGTTCACTCGAACAAAAGTCATCTAAATCCGACGTCAAATTCCCATTCCAATCTCAGATTTTCAATTGGGGAACCTTTTCACCCATTTTCAAACTTCTACCCTCAAATTCCTTAATTAGACGAGGGAAAACAACAATAGATTAATGAAATATACACGAATTAGAGTTAAGAATTGTTACCCACTGATTTCCTCTTCAAAATCCTTGCAAAATCTCCTTCTCCTAAGCTAAAATTCGAATTGGTAAAAAATAAGGAATGAACCCTCGAATCTATCTCTTCAACCCAGCGATTTTTGCACAAGAGGACCGTACCTGCGATCACGCACCTACGGACAAACCCATCGCAGGTGCGAAGTCCACTTACCCGGGCTGGGTCCATACCTCCGACCCTTGGGCCGCATCTGCGGACAAACAGCCGCACCTACGAGCCCAGCTTGACAAGCCCATTTCCGCATCTGCAAGCTCTCCATGCGCACCTGCGAGCTCGCAACTGCGGTCAAACTTGCGCACCTATGCTCCATCACCAGCCCCACCAGTTCTGCATCTGCGCACTTCCTCCGCACCAGCGGCTCTCGTACATGCGGCCTTCCTTCCGCAGGTCAAAAATAGCAGAACCAGCAAAGGAACCAAATTTTCTTAAGTCCAATTTCATTCCGTTAAGCATACGAAACACACCCGAGGCCCCCGGAATCTCAATCAATCCTATAACACCATATGAACTTAGTCGAGCCTTCAAACCACATCGAACAACAACAAAATCATGAATTAAGCACTGATTCAAGCCTAAGAATTCAGAATTTTCCAAATTCTACAAACGACGCCGAACCACATCAAATCTAGTCCGAATGACCTCAAATTTTACACACATGTCACGAATGACACTACGACCCTACACCCACTTTCGGAATTCCATTCCGAGCTCGATATCAAAATTTTCACTATCGGCCGAAATCGCCGAAAAACTAATTTTCATCAATTCAAGCCTAAAATCTACTACAGACCTCCAAAATACATTCTGGACGTGCTTCTAAGCTCAAAATTACTCAACGGAGCTAACGAAGTCGACGAAATTCCCTTCCGGATCCGTCTTCACACAGTTCCGACTAGGGTCCAATTTATAAGGCTTAAACTCACAACTAGGGACTAAGTGTCCCAAAACTCCCCGAATTCCATAACCAATCACTCCGGCAAATCCCAAAAGCAGAAACAAATGCGGGGAAAGCAGATATTAGGGGATCGGGGCTCTAACTCTCAAAACGACCGGTCGGGTCATTACATATACTATATAGTGTAACTGTATACTCTTACAATTAGGTCCTTTTAGAAGTTTTTGAATTTTTATTGACAGCTTATATTATTTCAGTTTAATGATTGAATTAAAAATCTTTTTTAAACTCTTTGCGTACAATTGTATACCCTGTTGGTATAGTTATATACTATACTGGTATCATATGTAAGTTGGAACATTTTTTGGTTGTATTAGCTATATTTAATTGGTACACTATTTGATTTTTCTTTAGTAATAGTAGAATAGTACAGTATCTTGAATTTTTTTAATTTTCCTTTATGCATGAATATTATGTAATCATTTTGATTTTTTTATGCGTTTGTTTATATAATAGTATTATAGTACAATATCTTGAAATATATTATTATATTAATATGGGTACACTATTTTTTGATTTTTCTCTTTATGCATGTGTATTATATAATAGTAGTATAGTGATATGTTACCTGCAATTAATTAGTAGAACTGTATACCCTATTAGTTTAATTATATGTCATATTGGTATCATATGGTAGTTGAAATATATTTTGGTTATTTTAGCTGCATTTTTAAGTGAATTCTATTTTGAAATAATTTATATGATCATGTTTTGCTGTGTTGGATTTTCTTGTACCTATGAACATAGATTTTGTGTATTATATAATAGTTTTTATATTTATATACAGTTGTTGGAACGACCCCATACAACTATATACCATATTAGTATAGCTATATACAATATTGGTATCATATGCTAGTTGAATTATTTTTTGGTTGTATTAGCTGCATTTAATTGATACACTATTTGATTTTCTTTTAATAATAGTAATATAGCACAATATCTTGAAATACTTTACTACATTATATTAATATGTGGTACACTATTTTTTTTATTTTTCTCTTTATGCATATATGTTATGTAATAGTAGTATAGTCATATAGTTGCCAGGAATTAACCAGTAAAACTGTATACCATGTTGGTATAGTTATATGTCATACTGGTATCATATAGTAGTTTGAAAATTGTTTTGGTTGTTTTAGCTACATTTTAAGTGAATTCTATTATGAGATTATTTATATGAACATGATTTGCAGTGCTGAATTTTTTTTTGCCGATGGACATAGATTATGTGTATTATATAATAGTTTTAATAGTTATAGGCAATTGTTGGAACGACCCCATACAACTATATACCCTATTAGTATACGGAATGAGCAAGTTGCTTTGCGAATATTTAGCTTGCAATGCGAGCATATAATTTTATAATACTTTTATTGCATCCTTTAATGTTTTGGTACAATAGTATAGTCACAAATAGTTGTAGCAATATTCTAGAGCAATCATATACATTGTTGGTATATATGTATACCATATTAGTATCATATGGTACTAGAAGTCTTTTTTGCTACTTATATTTTTATTGTATTTCCAATATTTTATTATCATATCTATTCTAACTAGTATATATGGAGATTTGGTGGCCGTAGATTATGTTTTCTTTCTCCATAATTGGTTGTGTTACTACTAATGGTAGAGTGTGTACTGATATTTGTAGGGAAGGAGAACAAGGTTTGCATGACAATCACGTGGAATTAGAAAAGGAACAAGAAATAAAGAAAAAAATTAAAAGAAAAAAATAAAGGAGTCAAATTTGAGTGTGAAATAAGTTATGGTAAAAATAACAATAATACGATTTGGGCAAAAATAAATGAATAAAAGAGAAAGAAGAAAAAATAAGAAGAAGAAACCGAGAAAAAAGAAAAGGAGAAAAGAAAGAAAAAAAGGAAAAAAGAAAAGAAGCATAGAAATAAAAAAGAATTGGAGAAAAAAGAGAAAATTCCCCACAAAACTACTATGGGTAGGAAATGTAATTAGTTTGATGGATAGAAAAACAAATGAGTAGGTAAGGGTAAATAGTTTTGTTTTTGTGGGTAACTGTGTCATTCACCCAATTTTAAAGGAAATGGGCCAGATATTTGAATATTTAAATTGTTGGCCCATTTTTGAACATCTTTAGCATTCGGCCTTTGTTAGTTCATGAGAAAGACCAGCTCATGTGTTTGGTTCTTGTTGGGCCTGGTAGAGTTATGCTGGCCCAAATACTTAAAAAGGCCTCACACTTCTTTAAGCCACCAACTGTAACCCATTTCTACTTACTTGAAACTTTAATTAACAGCCAAACAATTTCCAATGATTTTAAAAAACAATAACAGAAAAGAAAAAGAAAAACAAACGTTATTTCGTCTTCTACTACGGGTTCATGCGTGCTTCAACATGAATATGTACACTCACCCATATTTATATCTGATGTATGTACACTAAGCCTAACACTAGTATGAAAATAAAATTTGACAACCATTTAGTCAATCCATGTTAATGCCAACAGTGTTCAATAGACAACTAACGAAAGCAAATAAACTGTTATTCTTTAAACCTTATTCACCAAGTCACTCGAATCCCATGGAGAAAAATGTTCTTCTGTTATAAATATGTATTGATGTAATAAACCATTAAATCATTAAATTTTTTGAAATATATAAACAAAACAGAAAGTTAGTAACACTTATTTAAAGAAATAAATTCTGGAAAAACAGTGTAGCCATGGCTGTTGGAACAAGTTGTTTGAAATATTGCGGGAAAATTTAAAATAATACGGGAAAGAAAACGGGCTTGACCGAGTCGCGGGTCATGGGTATTTAATTAATTAATTAAATAATTGAAAGGAATTTTGTCCAAAAAGATTAATCAATCGATGTTGAAGCCGAAGATGGAGCGAGGCTTACCTTCTTCTTAACTCTTTAAGTAAAGAGCTAAAAGAAGAGCAATTATATATATACCCATCAAAAGCTTTTTCTTCCTCCAATATGGGACAATATCCCTTTGCCAAGGAGAGAAACTCAAATATTTCATTTTCCCTCCATTTCTCATTCATCATTTTTAAAGCTACACAAGCTTAAAATCCCAACATCTTCTAACAAATATTAGCCATCATTACCAGCTTCGGCAAAGATTAAAAACAAAATTCTTGAATTTTTCAAACCAAAATTCTATAAACTGATGAAAATTTTAACTGCACCCGTACTTAAACCGAAAATGGTAGCAAATACAGATGTTGTCTCAGTTTTACAGGAACCTTAAACTCTTAAAGAATACACATAGTGCTGAAAACTTATTCCGAGAAATATTTTTATCATCCATGGGTGCAGCGTGTCAAACTACCATAAATAACCAGAAAGACCGAATTAAAATGCATGAGCAGACTCGAATCAGCATTGAAAATCAATCTTTCCATTCAAAGAACCATGTAATCAGTCAAAACATATTCCAACACATTATCACTATAGCTTTATGTAATTAAGAACTAAGCTACAGAGGTAGTGAAGTTACCTAGTGTAGAAAAAACTTAAGAAAAGGCAGCAAAGGAGAGTTCTGAGTTACTCTGATTGGCAGAACTTCACAGCACCAACTGCAACACCAAACGGACAGCAACAACAGTAACAGACCCCAAGAATACCCCAGAAAACCAAGAAAGAAAGCACTTGAACTAACAACTAATAACCCAGGAAATTATTTAAGAGATCTTTCTGTTTTCCCAAAGATTTTTGCACCAGAATAATACCCACAAAGCTCTAAAATTTCAGCTAAATATATGTATGCAGCTACTGAATTTTCTTAAAAATATGTGCTCTTTTTGAGTGTCAAAGATGTCTAAGTGTCTCAAGCAACTCTAAAGGTGTTATCTAAGGTAAAACTAATGAAACCGATTAAGTTAAACAAAGACAAAAATCAGTACCTGGATTGAAAGCGAACTAAAACGATTACTAACAGAATTTACACTAAAATAAAAGATCTAAAAATCAATCAAAAGGTAGCAGAAAATTCGACTAAAAAGAGAAAGATATTAGTATTTTACCTAAACGCTCGAGCTTCAAATCATTAGTTCAATACAACTAGATGGCGA
Organism: Nicotiana otophora; assembly: GCA_000715115.1. Taxonomy (NCBI): domain Eukaryota; kingdom Viridiplantae; phylum Streptophyta; class Magnoliopsida; order Solanales; family Solanaceae; genus Nicotiana; species Nicotiana otophora. The sequence continues at coordinate 47,284 of AWOL01S0037262.1, read as the reverse complement.
ATCGATCTCCACGCCTGTTTTTCTCGATGACAAATGCCGAAAAATACAAACTTTGGTGAAACAAACTTGATTCCAGCACTGTGTCAAAGAGAAAGAGAGGCTACGAGGTCGTGTTCATGCTGGAATAGAGGCTCAGAAGCGGCAGTGAGGTGGATGGCCGGGATTCGGCCAGAATTTGGCCGGAGTTTTGAGGGGTTTGAAGGTTTTGAGGCGTGTAATGGAGAAGAGGAGAGTGAGAGTAGGCCGGTGGTGTAAACGTTTCGGAGCTTTGGGAGTGGTGAGCAGCGACTAGGGTTTCGGTTAGGCTTAGATTTAGTGAGATGAGAGGGATTTAAAGGATTTGGGGTTTGGATGCATGGATAGGAGGTTGAGAGGAAGAAAGGATGAAATTTTGGGGTGGTTTAGACGAAGACAGCTGCCGGTGGACGATTTTCCGCGGCAGACGGCTGGTCTGTAGGAGTGAGGAGAGCGTGAGGAGAAAGAGAAGAGAAGGGGAAATAATAAGGGGTAAATGAGGCAAATCTTTTGGGAATGAAGGCTTTAAACACCTGAGAAAATGAGGAAGGAGAGTCGTTGGATCAAGTGAGATTGAGTGGATGCGATTTAATCTCATCCTACTAATCAAAACGATGCAGTTTAAGGAGTCTCCTAGGCCCCCCTTTGTCTGGACCGGATCTAAGCTAAATGGGCCACTGGTTTGGCATTATTTTATAAAAATAGCACGGGCTAGCCAGTTTTCTTACTAGTAATTCAAAAATAGTCAGCGTTTGCAAAGTCATTGAAAAAAAGCCATTATTTTGCTGCAACTATAGGTCCAACATAATATACTGGAGATTGGTTCACTTGTGTATGAACTTCCAGCATATTATGCTGGAACTCCAACACGCGAAAAGTTCCAGCATAATATACTGGAGATTGGTTCACTTGTGTATGAACTTCCAGCATATTATGCTGGAACTCCAACACGCGAAAAGTTCCAGCATAATATACTGGAGATTGGTTCACTTGTGTATGAACTTCCAGCATATTATGCTGGAACTCCAACACGCGAAAAGTTCCAGCATAATATACTGGAGATTGGTTCACTTGTGTATGAACTTCCAGCATATTATGCTGGAACTCCAACACGCGAAAAGTTCCAGCATAATATACTGGAGATTGGTTCACTTGTGTATGAACTTCCAGCATATTATGCTGGAACTCCAACACGCGAAAAGTTCCAGCATAATATACTGGAGATTGGAGCACCTGCGTATGAACTTTCAGCATATTATGGTGGATCGGTGTATTATACTGGAACTCTAGTATTATGCTGGAGTTTTAGTATATTGACCTATCTACGGAAGATACTCAAGTCGTAATTTCTCATAGGGAATGGTGCCTTTAGAACCTAATTTTTGGCATAAATCCTGGGCCACGTTAGCCACGTCGCATTTCAGATTATCTAGATACTTACGCTGGATGGAATGCCCTTAGCAGTTTTGGCTCTTATATATCCGTAGTTAGTATTTATCGTTTCTTCGTGGTCGTAACAATCACTTCAAGCAGTGGAAAGAACAAAAGATGTGCTCCAAGTCCTTGGGCTGTTGAATAGAATCCAACCACACCGGAATGGATGGTACAAAGTCCTCCAGCTTTTCATACTTTTGGCTTGACTTTACAAATTATCAGCTACTGTCTTTCCATATGGAGTTTGGCACTTTTCTTGTATGTTTTGTCTTTATGTGGCCGGTATTTCTTTCCTTTTTCTGATCGAAAGATCTTTTTTGACGCGCTATCGCTATAAAGGTTACAATCTAGGCATTCAAAATGAGGGTTATTAGACAAATAAATTACATAAGTGATTAGAGTATATTATACTGGAACTCTAGTATATTATATGCTGGAATATTTTTCGAATTTTGAACAGTGTTTTCGTTCAGATTTATCTTTACATAAAAAGTGGTTAAATTTATATTACTTTTGAAACTATGGCTATTTTTCAATTACCACTTGTAAACCTGACTATTTTTGAACTTCTCCCCATTATTTTGCCCCAACAGATGAAACAAGACTAATTGGCCCAATCCTTCGCAATTCTATAATTACACATAAGATGATTAATCTAAAACACAAAAATCAAAGACAAAATATGGTCAAAAATATAGGCATTTACATCAGGTTGTTAGCTAATTAGTTCGGTTGGCGTCACTTACAATAAACTATTAAAAATATCATCTCTCGTAATAACTTAAATTTTTAATTAAGGCAATCACACGATCATTACGTAATACTACTTTCTCATTAATACATTTATTTTGGCTTGTGAGGGATAATATTGGACAATTTAAGGAATAAACTCGGTACCAACCGTCTATAAATAATTAATCCAAAAGTAGTAACCAACTTCTACAGAGATAATGGAAGTTGCGAAAGTTCTTCACATGAATGGAGGAATTGGAGAGGCTAGCTATGCAAATAATTCTCTACTTCAGGTGTATCATTAAGCAGATCGTTTTTTGGTAATTAAAGTTTTATATATACCAGAGAAAAAATATTTACGAATCAAAACAGAAACCATAGAGCTTTGTCATGTTCAAAGCTTTACTGTACTTTCCTTTCCTCCCCTATACATTCTTTCTACGGCCTTGCAAAGAATCTCATACCTATTATATCGGATAGTAGTCCAATATGTTCAGTATTTTCCTTTTTCTTCGACAATACACTTCTTGTACAACTAATTTGCTAAGCGTCTCACAATCCTTCGACTTGGCTTGAAAGAGTCTTGCATTCCTCTCATGCCACACAAAATACACACAACCTGTTAACACCATTTTGAATAATTTTTCTTTTGAACTCCTATTTTCAGCCCAGTTCTATGCCCAACGTAATTTCTCAGACAAGCCATAGATGTTTATGTCAATACCTTGCCAGTTGAGTAGTCTTTTCCATCGAATAGTAGCATATTGACATTCAAAGAACAAATGTTGGATGGATTCATTTGCAGGTGAACATAAAGGACATAGTTGATTATTATGCATGCCCCACTTTATCAGCCTATCCTTTGTGTATAGCCTACCATGAGCCACCAATGTTAGCGTGAATACCCACCTAGGGCAGCCTGCATTGTTACATACCAACTTCCTCCAGCGCACTTTGTTGAAATCTCCTCGTAGTTTATGGTATTTGTGCTTGAAGGGGGAAGTTTGCATCTGCATTATATCTTCGTAGGTATAGCCTACCTTCTCAAAGTGTAACGATCCGGCCAGTCATTTTGAGAATATTAGCCCTGAACTCCTATTTATTTTTCCCTCTACTTCATTTTATGGTTACGCGACTTGCCGGGAGGATTTGTTTTTGATTTCAGAGTGTTATCGGATACATAATCCCTAAAATAGAAGTTTAGGTCGTAGGAATTGACCGTAGGTTAAATTTTGTGAAGACGACTCTAGAATGGAGTTTTGACGGTTCCAATAGCTCCGTAGGATGATTTTGGTCTTAGAAGCGTGTTCGCATGTTGAATTGGAGGTCCGTAGGTCATTTTAGCGTCAATTGGCGGAAGTTGGAAAATGGGATAATTTTTGGGAAGTTTGACCTGGAGTGGACCTTTTGATATCGGGGTCGGATTCCGATTCTAGAAGTTGGAGTAGGTCCGTAATGTCAATTATGACTTGTGTGCAAAATTTGAGGACAATCGGACTTGATTTGATAGGGTTCGGCGTCGAATGTAGAAGTTTGAAGTTTTAAAGTTCATTAGGTTGAATCGATGTGCAATTTATTTTTTAATGTTGTTTGATATAATTTAAAGGCTTGACTAAGTTCGTATGATATTTTAGTAATTGTTGGTAATTTTGGTTGAGGTCCCGGGGGCCTCGGGTGTGATTCAGATCATTATCAGATCATTTTTGGACTTAGAGGAATAGCTGATGCTGGGCTGTTTTTGGTGTCGTCGCACCTGCGGTGGGATTGGCCACAGGTACGGACTCGCATGAGTGAGCTTCGAGTTGCAGATGCGGAGCTGGCCTTGCCCAGCAAGGGTCGCAGAAGCGGAACATTTTCCGCTGAAGCGCATTCGCTTCTGCGATTGCAGGAGCGCAGAAGCGCTTTGGGTCGCAGGTGCGATCCTTGTACCGCAAAAGCGGTTTCGCAAATGTGGGCCTTTGACCACAGAAGTAGAAGTCCAGGACTTAAGTGTTTTCCGCACCTGCGATGAGTTTTCAGAGGTGCGGCATCGCAGAAGTGATTCTTGGGCCGCAGATGTAGTTTTACTGGGCAGATAAAAGGGAAAAATGAGGGTTTGATCTCATTTTTATTTTGGGACTTAGAGAGCTCGGATTGAGGCGAAAATTTGAGATATTTCAGATGAAACATTTGGGTAAGGATTCTACACTCATTTTTGATTAATATCCAATAATCTATCATTAATTTCTTCATTTAATTAAGGATTTGGGTTGAGAAATTGGGGGGAAAAGGTGGAAAATTCTTATGCCGAATTTTGAGATTTTAATCGAGATTTTGGTATCGGATTTGTGTAATTTTGGTATGGGTGAACTCGATATCGAATGAGTGTTCATATTTTATGGCTTTTACCCTTTTCCGAGACATGGGCCCGGGTCGAGTTTTTGGGACGATTTTTTAATTCTTTGCTAAAGTCGTAGTTTCATTATCTAAATTCGTTTCTTGTAGTTGTATTTATAGTATGTAACTGCTTTTGGCTAGATTTGGGCCGTTCGGAATTGAAAAATTGAGGGAAAGGCATTCTTATCGATTGATTGAGGGAGATTTGAGGTAAGTGACTTGTCTAACCTTGTGTGGGAGAAACCCCCTTAAGATTTGTTACTGTTGTAACAATTTGTGATATGTGAGTGCCGCGCGATGTGACGAATGCGTACACATGCTAATTGTTGAAATTCCGGTTCTTGCCGAGTAGAGTTCTTTTGAATTCCTTAACGGAGTTACCTTAGCATGTGTAGTTGTCATGTTAGCCTAGTATCGCATGTCTACGTGTCTTAACCTTTACTTGAAATTAGTGCAACACTCTTAGTTCAATTTCTTATTTCCTTGATTAATGTATTCGATTTTTAACTATAGGATTCCTTGCCGTAAATTCGTTGTTCCATAAACTATGAGTTGCATATTTACTTTTGGGACTACGAGGCGGTACCTCGGGAGATTCCCCTGTTGTGCATATTTACTTTTGGGACTACGAGGAGGTACCTCGGGAGATCCCCATGTTGTGCATGGGACTACGAGGCGGTACCTAGGGAGAATCCCCTGTTGTGCATATTTACTTTTGGGACTACGAGGCGGTACCTCGGGAGATCCCCTTGTTACATATTTACTTTTGGGACTACAAAGCGGTATCTCGGGAGATCCCTCTGTTGCGTATTTACATTGGGGTTACGAGACGATACCTCGGGAGCGCCCCTGTTGTTTTCTTCTATTTGTTGTGCTTTTACTTTTCTATAATTTCTCATTGTTCGTGTCTCAGTCACTTTATTGTATTATTATATTTTCTGCCTCATTTCCTTTTATTCCAATAGGTCCCCGACTTGACCTCATCACTACTCTATCAAGGTTAGGCTTGGCACTTACTAGGTACCGTTATGGTGTACTCATACTATGCTTCTGCACATCGTTTTGTACAGATCCAGGTTCTGCCTTCCAGACTAGATACTAGTGAGTTGGACTGTACGTGAAGACTTCAAGGTATATCTGCCAGCGTCCGTAGACCTTGGAGTCCCCCTTTATCCTTATTATGTTGTTTTCCTTATTCTCTTTAGACTCTGATGTATAGAGACACTTACTATTTTCTCTTATGTAACGACCCAATTTGTCGTTTTGAGCATTTGCACTTCGTTCGGTAGTTTACGGCATTAGTAGCTCTGTATGATGAATTATGACTTATGTGAATCATCGGTTTTGATTTTCAGGTTATTCGGAATGGAATTGTAAGAATGTATTGCATTGTCGAAGCTTTAAATTGTGAGAGTTGACTAAGTTTGACTTTTTATGATTTTGAACCCGGAATAGAGTTTTGATGGTTCTGTTAGCTCTGTTGGGTGATTTTGGACTTAGGAGCGCGTCCGGATGTTGATTCAGAGGTCCGTGGTTGATTTTGGCTTGAAATAGCGAAAGGTAAATTTTTGGGAAGTTTGATCGGGGTTTGACTTTTTGATATCAGGATCAGAATTCGATTCTGGAAATTGAAATAGGTCCGTAATGTGAAATGTAATGTGTGTGAAAGATTTAAGGTCAATCAAACGTGATTTGATAGGTTTCGGCGTCGTTCGTAGAATTTGGAAATTTCGAAGTTCATTAATTTTGAAATTAGGTGTGATTCGTCATTTCAATGTTGTTAGGTGTGATTTCAGGCCTCGAATAGGTCCGTATTATGTTATGGGACTTGTTGGTATATTTGGTTGAGGTCCCGGGGGCCTCGGGTGAGTTTCAGATGAGGTTTAGATCAATTTCATTGCATATTGCATTGTTGAAGGCTGCTGGAACTGCTGCCTTTGGTGTGATCGCACCTGCGATGGTCTTGGCCATAGGTGTGATGCTGCAGGTACGGCAGGTTTGGCGCATATACGGGACTGGGGCTGGCCTGGAGCGAACGCAGGTGCAAAGGGGAATGCGCATCTGCGAGCCCGTAGATGCGAGAAGGGCGCCGCAAATGCTAGGATTTGGAGGGCTGGCTCTGTTCGCAGACGCGCATTTTTGTCTGCAAAAGCGGATGCGCAGGTGCGAGCCCAGGCACCGCAGGTGCGGAAATGCCTGGGCAGTGTTAAAATGAGAGTTTCTGAGATTTTTCTCATTTTGGTCATTTCCAAGCTCGGATTGAGGCGATTCTTGGAGCAATTTTTATCTTGTGGAATAGAGAAAGTGTTCTCTACTCATTTTTGATCTTATATCACGAATCTACCTTTGTTTTGGTAATTGGATTGTGAATTGTATAGAGAAAATTGGAGGTTTTGGCCTAAAGTTTGAATTTTTAGATTTTGAATATCGAATTGGAGTCGGATTTGATTGAAACTAGTATGGTTGGACTCGTAATTGAATGAGTTGTTAAATTTTGTAAATTTTGTCGAGTTCCGAGGTGCTGGTCCGGGTTGGGAGTTTGGCCGATTTTGGGCTTTTGATTCAAGAGTTAATCATTTTCGATCGGGATTGGTTCATTTAGCATTGTTTGATATACTTGAGTTGTTTTTGGTTAGTTTCAAGCCGTTCGGAAGTCGAAACGTGCGGGATGACATCTTTGGAGCACCGCTTGGCTTGCTCGGCATTGGTATTGACTTGTTCGAGGTAAGTAACTCTTTTAATGTTGGAGCTGAGGGTAGCACCAGGGCTAGCGCCCCACACTAACCTGGGCGCTCGCGATGGGAAATCATTTCTATTTCGCACCGAAATGGGCATAACTCTCTCATACAATGTTCGAATTCGACGATTCTTTTTGCTATGACTCCATTATTTCAATACGAATCTAATGATTCAATCAAAACTGAATTGGTATCTCATTTGATTAATGTGATACTACTTATGCTTGAAGAAACGACGTCGAGACATTCTAGAAATATCCAAATTCTACATTCGATGCCGAAACCTATCAAATCAAGTCCGATTGACCTCAAATTTTGCACACGAGTCATAAATGACATAATGGACTTATCAAAATTTCCATAACTGGATTTCGACACGGATATCAATAAAGTCAACTCCCGGTCAAACTTCCAAACCTTCCATTTCCAACTTTCGCTATTTCATGCCAAAATCAACTACAAACTTCCAAATAAATATTCGGACATACTCCTAAGTTTAAAATCACCATACATAGCTAGTGGAACCATCAGAACTCCATTCCGGAGTCGTTTGCACAAAAGTCAAACTCCGATCAACCTTTTTAATTTAAGCTTCCAACATGAAATTTATTCTTCCAAACTAATCCTGAAACACCTGAAACATCAAAACTGACGATTCACACCCATCATAATACATCATACGAAGCTACTCATGCCCCTAAAGCTTTCAAATTCAAAACGAAAATATACTAATCTCTTTTTGGTAAACGGGAATGATCTAGAGTTAATAATAGTAACTTTACGTAACTGTCACAGTTTAAAAGAAATATAATAAATTCTTAGCATGAAACCCAATATTACTGTCACGATCCAAAATTCCCACCTTCGGGACCGTGATGGTGCCTAACATTTCACTTGTTAGGCAAGCCAATGTTAGAATATAACTAGCCATTTTAACAAAATTATAAATTAATTAATAACAAGAAAATAAATGCAAAAATAAAGTTTGAAATAAAGTGAATAATCCAAAAAAATCGCGATATCTAAATACCATCCCAGAACTGGAGGCACAAGTGCACGAGCTTCTAGAATAATACAAATAAAGGTCTGAATAAAATTCAATCTGTTTGAAATATAATACACAACTGAGATAAGATAGAAGGGGACTTGAGAACTGCGAACGCTGTGGAGTTATATCTTAAGTTTCCACTGGTAGCCGTATCCGGATAAATCTATAGTACGCCGCTGGGACCAACTCCGAAATCTGCACAAGAAGTACAGAATGTAGTATCAGTACAACCGACCACATGTACTGGTAAGTGCTGAGCCTAACCTCGACGAAGTAGTGACGAGGCTAAGGCAGGTCGCTTACATTAATCTGTACACAATAATAATAATAATAATAACGGGAATAGTAGTAAGACCGGTAAATAATATCAATATTTGAAGTCAATTCAGAAGTCACAATCCCTCAACTTGTTTTCATTGTGGTGTGCAACCCGATCCCCCAATATAAACTTAGAATAAATCTATTGTGGAGTGCAACCCGATCCGCCAATATAAACTTTTAAATAAATCTGTTGCGGCGTTGCGGCGTGCAACCCGATCCCCCAATATAAACTTTTAAATAAATCTGTTGCGGCGTGCAACCTGATCCCCCAATATAAACTTTTAAGTAAATTTATTGCGGTGTGCAACCCGATCCCTCAATATATTTAACAACTCTTAAATGTAATAAAAAAAATACTCCAATAAATACCACGTTCAATGAGAAACTATTACACATCAAGGCATATAATACTTATAATTTATTTATGAAACAAACAATGACAAGTAGAAATTAATTGTGGAAATCAGGGAGAAAATAGGCAGTTTAATATTTAATATGCTAAATTTCTAGTAGCAATTAAGACACATAAATCAAACAAGCATGTAACAATTATTGCAGGAATTCAAGGCATAATATTGAGCAGAGAATATGAGAGAAATAATTAATATAATAATTAATTCATGTCTTAAACTATTTATGACTTAAAATAATTATGCAAATAATTAATTTGACGACGTATAGACACTCGTCACCTAGTCTATACGCCGTTCACATGAATTACATATAACAAATCATTCAAGTGTTCTATTCCCTCTAGTCAAGGTTAATCACGACACTTACCTCGCTTTACAACCAAATTCAAGAATCCAATAAACCTATGCCTCGCAAATTCGTGTCCGAAATCCTCAAATCTAGTCATAAACAATTCAATATACTCAATATAAATTGTAGGAATTAATTTCATATGAATTTACTAATTTTTCGGATTAAAATCCGAAATTCATCTAAAAGGTCATCAGTGGGGCCCATGCCTCAAATCCCTAAAAAATTTACGAAATCCGAACACTCGTTCCGATACGAGTTCAACCATATAAAAATTATCGAATTCTGACATCGGATTAGCTTTCAAATCTTCATTTTATATTTTTGGATATTTTTATAAAAATCTGATTTTTCTTCCATAAATTCACGGATTCATGATGTAAATGAGTATGAAATCATGAACTATAATCAATATAGGATAAGGAACACTTACCCCAATGTTTTCCCGTAAAATTACCCAAAAATCGCCTTCCCGAGCTCAAAATCGTGAATAATAAAAAATGGGGCTAAATCCCATTTCCAGAACTTAAGTTCTGTTGTCCAAGTTTTAACTCATCGTGATCGCGAGAATTCGTTTGCGACCGCGTAGAACATTTTCTGCCCAGGTGCATTTTACTCTTCGCGATCGCGAAGAGCGCAATTTTCACTGGCTGCGAATTTTCACTATGTGAACGCGACATCCCATACGCGAACACGACATCCCATACGCGAAGCATAACCCCGTAGACCTTTGCGATCGCGGACCGCTTCATGCGAACTCGAAGAACAAATTTGAGTGCCCCATCTTATGCCTCATTTCCTTTTCGCGGATGCGATCAACTCTACGCATTCGCGATTCACTGAGAGCTAACCCTTCGCGATCACGTGCCTATCTTCGCGAACGGGAAGGGAAAAAATCACGGCTCATAATTTCCTCTTCGCGAACGCGGGAATGGTTCGCGATCGCGAAGCACCATGTACCAGATGACAGCTGAAATTCAAAAAAACTAGATTTTTCCAAAGTTCAAAAGGTCCGTAGGCTATCCGAAACTCACCCGAGCCCTCGTTGCTCTAAACTGTACATGCACACAAGTCCAAACACATCATACGAACTTGCTCGCACGATGAAAACACCAAAATAATGCCTAGAACTACGAATCGGACACCAAATCAAATGAAATATGTAAGAAAACTTTAGAATTTCTACTTTAACAACCGGAAGTCCGAATCACGTCAAACCAGCTCTGTTTCTCACCAAATTTGGAAGACAAGTCATAAATATAGTAATGGAGCTACACTAGGTTCCGGAACCAAAATACGGAGCCGGTATCAACAAAGTCAAACATTGATTATTTCTTTAAAGTCATTAAGCCTTAAACTTTCAAATTTCGACAACATGCGATAACTCGAGCTAGAGACCTCCGAATTTGATTCCGGGCATATGCCCAAGTCCCAAATCACGATACGGGCTTACCGGAACTGTCAAAATACTGATCCGGGTCCGTTTGCTCAAAATGTTGACCAAAGTCAACCCAATTGAGTTTTAAAGCTCTATTTCTCATTTAATCAATTTTTCACATAAAAACTTTCCGATAAAATTTATGGATTGTGCACACAAGTCGAGGAAAGCTGAATGATGCTATTTGAGATCTCAAAACACAGAAATAATTATTAAATTTAAAGATGACTTTTTGGGTCATCACATTCTCTACCTCTAAAACAATCGTTCGTCTCGAATGGAATTAGAAAAGTACATGAGCTGGTGAAAAGGTGTGGATATTTGCTCCACATGGCCAACTCAGACTCCCAGGTAGCTGTCTCAATTGATTGACCTCTCCATTGCACCCAAACTGAAAGATAACTCTTAGACCTCAACTGTCGGACCTGCCTGACTAGAATAGCTACCGGCTTCTCTTATTAAGTCAAATCCTTGTCCAATTGGACTGAGCTGAAATCTATCACATGGGACAGATCGCTATGATATTTCCGGAGCATAGACACATGGAACACCAGATGAAACGCTGATAAACTAGGTGGTAATGCAAGCTTGTAAGCTACTTCGCCCACCCTTTCAAGAATTTCAAAGGGTCCAATATACCTAGGGCTTAACTTGCCCTTCTTTCCGAATCTCATTACACCTTTCATAGGTGAAACCCAGAGCAATACTATTTCTCCAGTCATGAATGCAACATCACGAACCTTACGGTCGAAGTCGATCCTGAATAATCTTGACCTTATCCAAGGCATCCTATACCAAATCGGCACCCAACAACTGAGCCTCTCCCGGCTCAAACCAGCCAACGGGCGAACGACACCGTCTCCCATCTAATGCTTCATATGGAGCCATCTAAATGCTCCACCGGTAGCTATTATTAAAGGCAAACTTCGCAAGTCGTAAGGACTGATCCCAAGAACCTCCAATGTCTATAACACAAGCGCGAAGCATATCTTCCAATATCTGAATAGTGCGTTCTGACTGTCCATCTGTCTGAGGATGAAATATTATACTCAACTCAACCCGCGTGCCTAAATCACGTTGTACAGCCTTCCAGAAGTGCTAGGTGAACTATGTACCTTGATCAGAAATGATAGACACGGGTACACCGTGAAGGCGAATAATCGCGCCGATGTAAATCTCCGCTAACCGCTCTGAATAATAGGTAACTGCTATTGGAGTGAAATGTGCCGACTTGGTCAACATGTCCACAATGACCCATACTGCGTCGAACATTCTCTGAGTCCGTGGGAGTCCAACAACAAAATCCATAGTGATAAGCTCCCACTTCCACTCAGGAATTTCTAACTTCTGAAGCAAACCACCAGGTCTCCGATGCTCGTACTTAACTTGCTGACAATTCAGACACCGAACTACATATGCAACTATATCCTTTTTCATTGTTCTCCACCAATACTGTTTCCACAAATCTTGATACATTTTGGCGGCATTCAGATGAGTAGAATACCGGGAACTGTGGGCCTCTTCAAGAATTAATTCACGAAGCCCATCCACATTAGGAACACAAATATGATTCTGCATCCACAGAACTCCATCATCTCCCACATCAACCTGCTTGGCACCACCATGACACACAATGTCCTTAAGGACAAGCAAATGAGGATCATCATACCGTCGCCCTCTGATGCGCTCATATAAAGAAGACCGAGTAACTGTGCAAGCTAGAACCCGACTGGGTTCTGAAACATCTAACCTCACGAACTGATTAGCCAAAGTATGAACATCTGCAGCTAATGGCATCTCACCCACTGGAATATATGCAAGGCTGCCCACACTCACAACCTTTCTACTCAAAGCATCGGCCACCACATTGGCCTTTTGGGGGTGATACAAAATAGTGATATCATAGTCCTTCAACAGGTCCAACCATTTTCTCTGCCTCAATTTGAGATCCTTTTGTTTTAATAGATATTGTAAGATACGATGATCAGTAAATACTTCGCACGAGACACCGTATAGGTAATGCCTTCAAATCTTCAGCCCATGAACAATGGCTGCCAATTGTAAGTCATGAACATCATAATTCTTCTCGTGAACTTTCAACTACCGTGATGCATATGCAATCACCCTGCCATCTTGCATCAATACTGCACCAAGCCCAATGCAAGATGCATCACAATACACCATATAAGATCCTGAACCTGTGGGTAATACCAACACTGGCGCCGTAGTTAAAGCAATCTTGAGCTTCTGAAAGATCAATTCACACTCGTCTAACCATCCGAATGGAACACCTTTCTGGGTCAGTCTGGTCAATGGGCTTGCTATAGATGAAAACCCATCCATGAACCGACGATAATAGCCTTCCAAATCTAGGGAATTCCGGATTTCTGTAACTGAAATAGGTCTAGGCCAATTCTGAATAACCGCAATCTTCTTAGGATCCACTTTTATGCCTTCTGCCAATACAACATGCCCCAAAAAGGCAACTGAGTCTAACCAAAATTCACATTTTGAAAATTTTGCATATAATTGATTATGTTTCAAAGTTTGAAGCACAATTTGAAGATGCTGCTCATGCTCTTTTCGATTGCTAGAGTAAGTCAAGATATCATCAATGAATACAACCACAAAAGAATCTAGATAGGGTTTGAATTCCTGGTTCATCAAATCCATAAATGTTGCTGGGGCATTTGTCAACCCAAATGACATCACTAGGAATTTGTAATGCCCATACAGAGTCCGAAAAGCTGTCTTATGGACATCAGATGCCCTAATCTTCAACTAATGGTAACCAGACCTCAAAATTATTTACCCGAATTAACGAGTCACATTTAACACCATATGGGTGTGCACCTACCTCGTAGGTTAAAACTCAATAATTACAACACTAATTTGGCAAGTATGCGCAGAGAATTTAATACAAGAAGTTTCAAATAAGCCTAACAAGAATGACTCCCTATTATTGCTATAGTACAAATTTAATTTCACAAGGGAGAACTTAAACACAAGAATTTTCCTCACAACGATCCCGTCCTTATATAACTTCCACCACAGCCCGTAGCCCGGTTTAAACTTAACAATCTATATTAAAATGCAAGGATCTCATCCTCAGTTCTAAATCACAAGTAATATGCACATCGTGCCAATCAAAAATTTCCATTTCTACTTTTTTAATAATTCCGGCTATACAAAATAACAACACATAATGAACCCTACCCCGATAGGCATATAATTCACAATTTGTAATTAATTATCCAGAAATTACATAAAAACTTATCGAAATGAGTAATAGAAAGCCACCTTTAGCCTCACATCTCTTATTAGTGACAAACATGGAATGATAGGCATCGTTATCTCCATAGAATCTCCCAACAGGAATAAACACATATGTAGATTATAGAATTACGAAGCTCACTCATTAGTGGGGTACAATAGGAGGACTCGTCTTGATACACAGAACCGAATCTAGTTAAGGAATTTATTCCTTTATTTTAAATCTAGGTCGTACCTGTAACGACACCATCTGATGTAACGACCCCATCCATACTATAAAATAAATATATCAACTGCTGGGCTTCCACCTCTAGAACGTCTTCTACCTGCCTGTCCTCCACCCCTAACTGGTCGTGTGGGTGGTGTAGTAACTGCAATGAGGCACATAGCCTGAGTGCTTTGATGAAATATGTCTCTCCCAAGTCTAGGACAATTGTCTCATGATGTGCCTAGTATCACCGCATTCATAACAACCCCTTTGCGGGTTTGGCTGCTCATACTAAGTCTGTGCCAAATAACTGGAATAACCATTATAGGAAACTCATGTTGATGGTGCATTAAAAGAACTTACTGGTGCAACCCGAGTAATCCGATGCGCGAATTGGGCTTGTCGACTGCCTGACCCCCCATCATAATGATTTGTACTCATAGAGTAGAATCCACTGAATCCCCTAGAACCTTGAGACATCTTGGTCTCCTTAGTCTCATTTTTCCTCACCCCGAACACGTTCTAATATCTTGGCAATTTCTACTACTAGCAGAAATGAATTATCAGGCTGTATCTTTCGAGTCGTTCAAAATTGTACGATCATAATTGAGTCCTTTAATGAGTCCGTGGACTCGCTCTCTGGGTGTTGGAACCAAAGTAGGATTATGACGGCTAACTTATTGAACCTGATGGCATATTCTGACACCGTCATGGTGGTCGAATGCAACCATCCAGACCCTATGCGGCACGCATTACGGAGAGTTTGGGAAACAAACTCTTTCACAAGCATTTCTGAGAACTGAGCGGCATTGATTTACAAACGTCTCCGTACCAATCCTTCAGACTCTACTAAGCTTGCTCGTAACTCGTGAGACCTATGTAACCTAGTGCTATAATACCAACTGTCACGACCCGATATTCCCACTTTCGGGACCGAGATGTCGCCTAATATTTCACTTGCTAGGCAAGCCAACGTTAGAATATAACTAGCTATTTTAACAAAATTTTAAATTAATTAATAAAAAGGAAACAAATGCAGAAATAAAGTAAATAATCCATAAAAATCACGATATCTAAATACCATCCCAAAACTGGAGTCACAAGTGTACGAGCTTCTAGAATAATACAAATAAAGGTCTGAATAAAATTCAAGTTGTTTGAAATATAATACACAACTGAGATAAGATAGAAGGGGACTTCGAAACTGCGAATGCTCTGCAGTTATACCTCAAGTCTCCACTGGTAGCCGTATCCGAGCAAATCTACAGTACGTCGCTGGGACCAACTCCGAAATCTGCACAAGAAGTGAATAGTGTAGTATCAGTAAAACCGACCCTATGTACTGGTAAATGCCGAGCCTAACCTCGACAAAGTAGTGACGGGGCTAAGGCAGGTCGCTTACATTAACCTGTACACAATAATAATAATAATAATAATAATAATAATAATAATAATAATAATAATAATAACAGGAATAGTAGTAAGACCGGTAAATAATATCATTAACTGAAGTCAATTCAGCAGTCACAATCCCTCAACTTGTTTCCATTGCGACATGCAACCCGATCCCCCCAATATAAACTTAGAATAAATCCGTTGTGGCGTGCAACCCGATCCCCCAAATATAAACTTTTAAATAAATCTGTTGCGACGTGCACCCCGATCCGCCAATATAAACTTTTAAATAAATCTGTTGTGGCGTGCAACCCGATCCCCCAAATATAAACTTTTAAATAAATCTGTTGTGGCGTGCAACCCGATCCCCCAATATATTTAACAACTCTTAAATGTAATAAAAAAATACTCCAATAAATACCACTTTCAATGAGAAACTATTAAGCATCAAGGCATACAATACTTATAATTTATTTATGAAACAAACAATGACAAGTAGCAATTAATTATGAAAATCAGGGAAAAAATAGGCAGTTTAATATTTAATATGCTAAATGTCTAGTAGCAATTAAGACACATAAATTAAAAATTCATAGGAATTAATTTCATATGAATTTACTAATTTTCCGGATTAGAATCCGAAATGCATCTCAAAAAATATCAGTGGGGCCCACTTCTCGAATCTCGGAAACAATTTACGCAATCCGAACACCTGTTCCGATATGAGTTCAACCATATAAAAATTATCGAATTCCGACACCGGATTGGCTTTGAAGTATTCATTTTACAGTTTTGGAAGTTTTTATAAAAATTTGATTTTTCTTCCATAAATTCACGGATTCATGATGTAAATGAGTATGAAATCATGAAATATAATAAATATAGGATAAGGAATACTTACCCCAATGTTTTCCCGTATAATCGCCGAAACATCGCTTTACCCGAGCTCAAAATCGTTAATAATGAAAAATGGGGCGAAATCCCATTTCTAGAACTTAATTTCTGTTGTCCAAATTTTTACTCATCGCGATCGCGAGAATTCATTCGCGATCGCGTAGAACAATTTTTGCTGAGGTCCATTTTACTCTTCGCAATCGCGGGAATGGCTTCGCGATCGTAAATCACAATTTCCACAGGCTGCCAATTTGCACTACGCGAACGCGAAATCCCATACGCGAACGCGAAGCATAACCCCGTAGACCTTCGCGATCGCGGACTGCTTCATGCGAACGCGAAGAATAAATTTGAGTGCCCCAACTTGTGCCTCATTTCCTTTTTGTGGACGTGATCAGCTCTACGCGTTCGCGATTCATTGAGAGCTAACCCTCCGCGATCGCGTGCCTATCTTCGCGAATGCGTAGGATAAAAATCACGGCTCATAAATTCCTCTTCGCGATCGGGGGAATGGCTTCGCGATCGTGAAGCACCATGCACCAGATGACATTTGAAGCTAAAAAAATCTAGATTTTTCCAAAGTTCAAAAGGTCCGTAGTCTCTCTGAAACTTACCCGAGCCCTCGGGGCTCTAAACCGTACATGCACACAAGTCCAAAAATATTATACGAACTTGCTCGCACGATCAAAATACCAAATAATGCCTAGAACTACAAATCGGACACCAAATCAAATGAAACTTTTAAGAAAACTTTAGAATTTCTATTTTAACAAAAGGACGTCCGATCACGTCAAACCAGCTTCGTTTCTCACTAACTTGGGCAGACAAGTCATAAATATAGTAATGGAGCTACATCGGATTCCGGAACCAAAATACGGACCCGGTATCAATAACGTCAAACATTGGTCAATTCTTTAAAGTCATTAAGCCTTAAACTTCAAAATTTCGACAACATGCGATAACTTGAGCTAGGGACCTCCGAATTCGATTCCGGGCATACGCCCAAGTCCCAAATCACGATACGAACCTACCGGAACTATCAAAATACTGATCAAGGTCTGTTTGCTCAAAATGTTGATCAAAGTCAACCCAATTATGTTTTAAAGCTCTATTTCATATTTTAATCAATTTTTCACATAAAAACTTTCCGAAAAAATTTACGGACTATGCACGCAAGTCGAGGAAAGCTGAATGGTGCTATTTAAGGTCTTAGAACACAGAAATAATTATTAAATTTAAAGATGGCCTTTGGGGTCATCACAATTACAATTGTGGCAAACATATATTTGTATTTGTAGCACATAGTTCCACTAAAATAGGAATATTAATTATTAATCCCTAAACATAAGCAATTTGAATGGAAAGTCAATAATTCTTTGTACAAAAATCATGCCTTTTTCTGTTTATCTATTAGCTTTCCTTGTTTTTCTTCATCTTCTTAATTTTGTTTTCTTCCGAAGCTAATATATATTTTAAATTTGTTCCATTTGTTTTCTTTTTAATTATCTTTCTTAAGCTTTTCTCTTCCTTTCTTAATATAAAGTTCTTACTTCGATAATAATATATGTTAATATATACAAAACTGTCACGACCACAAATTCTACCATAGGCATCGTGATGGCACTTAGTCTCTAAGACTAGGTAAGCCGATTATAATAACAATTCAAGCCATTTTTTAAACATATAATGTAATACAAGTATCAAAACCAATAGTGGAAATATTCAAACAACCTCCCAAGACTGGTAATACTGAGTCACGAACTCTAACTAAATACATGGAATGATCTCGAGGACCGAATACACAATACTGTTCGAATAAGAAATTAACAGTACAATAAAAAAGGAAAGACTCCAAGGGACTGCGATGACCAAGTAACTCTACCTTAAGTCCTTGCGATCACACTCTAACTTTGCCCGAGTCCGATATCTTCAATACCGGGCTCTGCACAAAAAATGTACAGAAGTGTAGTATGAGTACACCAGAGTCAGTACCCAGTAAGTATCAAGACTAACCTCGGTGGAGTAGTGACGAGGTACAGTCAAGACACTCACTGGTCTAATAACCTGTGCAATATAGAATACAAAAGTAATAGAAAACAAATAACAGTGATATCAACAATAATCAACTAGTAATGTAAAAAGCAAAGCAGCAAGAACTCCATAAATATTGCTCAAACATATAATGAACACAAGTACAACCAATAATCAAGCCCTTCAAATTATACACCTTTCATCTATAAGTGTTTCAATAAAAATCTCTAGAATATAATCCTTTCCAACAAATATATTTCGAATATACTTCTTTCAAATAAATATCTTTCAAATATAATTCTTTCAAATAGATATCTTTCGAATATAATTCTTTCAAATAAATATCTTTCGAATATAATATTCTTTCAAATAAAAGCCACCCTGTGATACCTCATTCATAATCATAAAATACGGGTCTCAGTCCACTTTCATATTTTTCGTAACACGGGTCTCAGCCCACTTTCATATTTCCACGACACCTCGTGCTCATATTTAAATCATCATCGGCATGGACAGTTCACGTGCCAATAATAATAACCATCATATTTTCGCCCGACACCTCGTGCCCACATTTCATATTTATTGCGGCATGCAACTCGATCCCATATAATATTAATCATATATTAATGTTGTATAATTAATCATAAATAATAATATTTATTGTGGCGTGCACCTGATAATAGCCACCCTTATCTCTCCTATAGCCATATTTATCGCTCCCAAAGCCGCCCTTATCACTCCGTATAATAGCCACCCTTATCACTCCGCCCAGGCAATATCAACAATGGAATGCCACCCTTATATCCTCATAATAATAACTCAAATCACACAACAATTTACATGAACTATTATCGCGACAACACAACACAATCAATTCATATCACAATTTGCCCAATGACCACAACCAATTCCAAAGATATAGCAAATCAATAAATTTCTCAACAAATAGCCCAAGGCTGCACACAATGTATATAAAATCTCAAAACAACAATAGAGATGGAAAAGTAACTCAGCATAGGACAACGCCTTCATTAATCTACATTTTAATAAATATAAATTAATGCCTCTTTTTAAACTTATTTAATAATTATTTGCAGATAAGGATTCCATAATAAATTTAATTTCGAGAAAAATATCAAATCAACAACACATGGAATTCACATAAATATCCAAGTGACAATAACACTAAATTATCATATAAAATACAAATTCGACAAACAAGGAATGGGGCATGACAATTCAAGGACTTACTAAGTTCCAACAATTTTCCAATTTAATACATTAGGGCGTCTACGAATTTTAACCGATATATTTTGTACATATAAACCAAGCATGTACTCGCCACCTCACGTACACGGCTTCCAATCATACAATATCCACATAAGACTCAATGCCTAAGGGGTAATTCCCCCACTCAAGGTTAGGCAAGATACTTACTTTTTTGAAGTTACGCCGATATTCCAAAATCGCCTTTTTGCTTGAATTGACCTCCGGACATGTCACGACCCAATTTCACATATAGGTCATGATGGCGCCCAATACTACAGTTAGGCAATCCAACTAATAAATTAAACATATATCGATAAAATTTAAATCCAAGAAAAATAATAAGACACCAAATTCTACCAATGTGTGTGCCAAGACCTGGTGTCACAAGTGTATGAGCATCTAGTAGATTATACAAAACTCCAAATACTGTCTGAAATAAAAATAGATAAAATTAAAAATACAAGAAGAAGCACTGGTAGCTGCAGGACGGCTCAAAAAGGCAGCTCACCACTACTCCCTTGGATAACGAGGATGTGCGATGATAGGTCCTCCACTAGTATCTGTCTCAGATCCTGCACAAACGTGCAGCAAGTGTAGCATGAGTACGTAAATAGCGTGTACCCAGTAAGTATCAAGCCTAATCTCGAAGCGGTAGAGATGAGATGGCCGACTTTGACACTCACTATGGGTCAATAATAATAGTTAAATTAAAACTAGAATATCTAAATCAACATGATTCACAAAATATATCAATGATTTATTTAATTAGCAGAAATAATAAAAATCCTTCAAATGCAACAATTTCCAATATATTAATTAAATCCTTCAATTTCAATAAAATTTCCAATTTATCAAATAGCTTTACAAGCTGCAATTCAATTTCAATAAATTTCCAATTTATCAAATAGCTTTACAAGCCGCAATAAACTGTCCAAATATCGTGTAATTATTATTATTATTAAGTACGATTTCTGCCGAGGTCATACGGCCCGATCCAGAGTGTCGTGTACACTGTCGAGGGACGTGCGGTACGATCCATAGATGCATCTATCCTGCCGAGGCGTTCGGCCCGCTCCACAAGAAAAGAGGACATTTTCTTATGTACCTCCGGAAAGAGAGTATATTCATTATAAGATTAATTCGGGAGGATGAACAAATTCTTTTTAACAATTAATTAATCTACATAGAAAATTAAGCATATGAGATTTCCATCCTTTAATATTTTTATCTAACTATTCACAATATATATATATAT
>AWOL01S0037262.1:12990-24387 GCA_000715115.1 Nicotiana otophora | reverse complement strand
GCTCCACAAGAAAGGAGGACATTTTCTTATGTACCTCCGGAAGGAGAGTATATTCATTATAAGATAAATTCGGGAGGATGAACAATTTCTTTTAATAATTAATTAATTTAAACAGAAAATTGGGCATATAAGATTTCCATATTTTAATATTTTTACCTAACAATTCACTATATCTATATATTTATATATATCAAATAATATTAATTAAAAAAAGAATATAATTTACACAAGTAATTCATGCTTTGAGCCCTAAACTACCCGGACTTTAGCATTTATAGTAGCTACGCACGGGCTCTCGTCACCTTGTGCGTACGTAGCCCCCACAATTAGCAATAATTATTGCTTTAATTACCTATGGGGTAATTTCTCCCTTACAAGATTAGACAAGAGACTTACCTCGTTTTGCTCCAATTTAATCCACTAGTAGGCCTTTTCCTCGATTATCCAAGTTTGATTGGCTCGAATCTAACCAAAAATAATTCGATACAATCACTAAGATTTATAGGAATCAATTCTATAAGAAAATACTATATTTTAAATAAAAATCTCGAAATTAATTAAAAACTCGTCCGTGGGGCCCACATCTTGGAATTCGCCAAAAGTTACGAAATCCAACAACCCATTCAATTATAAGTCCAACCATACCAGTTTCACTTAATTCCGACTCCGAATCGATACCGAAATCTCAAAAATTCATTTCTATGAGATTTCTAAAAATTTCCCTAATTTCAATATCAAAACACTAATTAAATGGTGAAAACAATGATATATTCATGTATATTGACAAAATCTGAGTTAGAATCACTTACCCCAATGTCTTTTCCTTGAAAATTTATCAAATATCGCCTCTGCTCAAGCTCCAATTTGTTAAAAATGGCGAATGGGATGAATTCCCTCTTTTTATAATTTTGCCCAAGCAGCCCTCGATCATGACATTGATCCTCGGCCTCGATCGTGGTTCGATCATGGCCTCGATCGTGGCCTCGATCGTGGCTTTGATCTTGGGCTCGGTCTTGGTCCAGAATTTCCAGCAGAAAGGAAAAATTGTAGCAGCTGTTTTAAGTCCAACTTTTGATCCGTTACCATCCGAAACTCACCCGAGGCCCCCGGGACCTCAACCAAATATACCAACAAGTCCTAAAATATCATACGAACTTATTTGAAACCTCAAATCACATAAAACGACGCTAAAACCATGAATTATGCTCCAATTCAAGCTTAATGAAACTTAAAATTTTCAACTTCTACATTCGATATCGAAACCTATCAAATCAACTCCGATTGACCTCAAATTTTGCACACAAGTCATAAATGACATAACGGAGCTATGAAACTTCCAAACTTAAATTCTTGTTTTAGACATTTCAAGCCTAATTTCACTATAGACTTCCAAATAAAATTCCGATCACGCTCCTAAGTCCAAAATCACCATACGGAGCTGTTGGAATCATCAAAATTCTATTTCGGGGTCGTGTGCACATAATTTGACAACCGGTCACTATTTGCACTTAAAATTTTAATGTTTCATCAAAATTCCATATCTCGGGCTAGGGACCTCAGAATTTGATTTCGGGCATACGCCCAAGTCCCAAATCACGATACGAACCTACCGGAACTGTCAAAACACTGATTCGAGTTCGTTTGCTCAACATGTTGACAAAGTCAACTCAGTTGAGTTTTAAAGCTCTAATTTACATTTCAATCCATTTTTCAAATAAAAACTTTCCATAAAATTTTACGGAGTGCGCACGCATGTCGAGGTATGATAAATAGTGCTTTTCAAGGTCTTAGAACACAGAATTAATTATTAAATTTAAATATGGCATTTTGGGTCATCATAGGACATTTCAAATCTATCAAAAGTAATTAAATAACTTCATTAAAATTTATCGAAAATAATTTCGGATACAAAAACATTGACTTAGAATTTCATATTTAAAAAGTCAACCAAAGTTAACACGGGGACCGTATCTCGGAACAGTTGGAGACTATCAAGGTAATTGCTTGGCGTCCGCTGACCTTGACTCTCTTTAATTCAGTTATTGTATTGTTCTATATTTACAGACAATGTTTTTATCAGTCAGACTTTGTAATTATTTAGATGCTCATGTACTCAGTGACTGTCACGACCCAAATTAACCCTCCGTACGGTGTCGTGATGGCACCTAGACTTTACGACTAGGTAAGCCTAATATTACGAAAAATATAAATAAAACACAACATTTTAAAAATAAACAGCATCTTATAAATAGGCAAGAGTAGTACCACTCGCCATATACAAAATAATTTCCAAGACCCAGAATATCACTAAGTCACAAGCTGCAATAATCTATGTAGCTCTATACAAAAGTCTGAAGATAATAAAGAAAGTCTCTAGGCGAGGGAGTAGACGGGGACTCCGAAGATCTGCGGACGCAACCAGAAGTACCTTGAAGTCTCCTAGAATCAGCAGCACGAACTAACCCCAAGGCTGATAGCTCGTACCTAGATCTGCACACGAAAACATGTGCAGGAAAGGGCATGAGTATACCACAAAGGTACCTAGTAAGTGCCAAGCCTAACCTCAGTCGAGTAGTGACGAGGTCAAGTCAAGGCCCTACCGGAGTAAATATAATAAATTAAACAATTTAAGTTATAATTTAAATTTACAGTAACACAGTTAAAGAAATTCTCAAGAATTTAACAGTTAAGGGAGTCCTCGACCCAGAACAAGGTAAACACAGTGGGGAATCTCTCGGGATACCGTCCCGTAGTTCCAAATGAATATGCAGTACAAGGAGATCTCCCGGAATACGTCCTTAGTCCCAAAGTAANCACTCGGCATATACAAAATAATTTCCCAAGACCCAGAATATCACTAAGTCACAAGCTGCAATAATCTATGTAGCTCTATACAAAAGTCTGAAGATAATAAAGAAAGTCTCTAGGCGAGGGAGTAGACGGGGACTCCGAAGATCTGCGGACGCAACCAGAAGTACCTTGAAGTCTCCTAGAATCAGCAGCACGAACTAACCCCAAGGCTGATAGCTCGTACCTAGATCTGCACACGAAAACATGTGCAGGAAAGGGCATGAGTATACCACAAAGGTACCTAGTAAGTGCCAAGCCTAACCTCAGTCGAGTAGTGACGAGGTCAAGTCAAGGCCCTACCGGAGTAAATATAATAAATTAAACAATTTAAGTTATAATTTAAATTTACAGTAACACAGTTAAAGAAATTCTCAAGAATTTAACAGTTAAGGGAGTCCTCGACCCAGAACAAGGTAAACACAGTGGGGAATCTCTCGGGATACCGTCCCGTAGTTCCAAATGAATATGCAGTACAAGGAGATCTCCCGGAATACGTCCTTAGTCCCAAAGTAAATATGCAGTGCTGGGGGATCTCCCGGAATACGTCCGTAGTCCCAAAGTAAATATGCAACGCGAGATGCAATGGGAGGTATGGCATCGAGTTATACAGTTTATACTAAACACATATAAGGAAAGTAGGGACTTAACTAAGCATAGTACACAGAATATCAAATAGGCAGTTAAAACACGTAAGCATGCTTCTCTAGTCTAAGTTTAACAATTAAACGTATTAGTACAATTTAATAAGAAAAAACAGTTTATGATTTAGAAGGGAAAAACGGGATTTTCGCATTAATTGCCCGTGTACGTACTCGTCACCTCACGTACACGGCGCCCACACATCAATTAATATCAAACATCTTAAAAGAAAGTCCCCAGCACAAGGTTAGGCAAGCCACTTACCTCGAACCGCTTAAATCACCTCGATAACACGTTCTTGCCACGAGTATCCGACTCCAAATGGCCTGAATCTATTCAAATAAATTGCATAATGTAAATATAACTACAAGTAACTAATTTAGCTAATTAATTCGAAGCTAAAGCGTGAAATTAGGAAAAATGACCAAAACATCTCCCCGGGCCCACGTCTCGTAATCGAGTAAATGTTATAAAATACGAAATCTCATTCACTCCCGAGTCTAACCATATCAAATTTACTAAAATCCGATACCAAAATATCGGTCAAAACCCCAAAATTTGGCCTAAGAACTCTTCTCAAATTTTCACCCCAAATCTGAATTTAAATGATGAATTCAAGTATAGATTAGTGGAATATAACCATAAGGGAGTTAGGAATCATTACCCAAAAACTTCCTCCGAAAATCTCTCCAAATTCTGCCTTCTACCGAGCTCTCAATCAAATTCGTGAAGGGAATTTCAAACCCTAGAATCTGCCTCTTTTCTGCCCAGTTATTCCGCATCTGCGGACCTTGGGTCACACCTACGATGCCGCACCTGCGGAATTTCCTTCGCAGGTGTAGAAACGACTTAAGAGGGTTGGGTCCGCTTCTACGAAAAAAGGGCCGCACCTACGAGTGCGCGCCTGCGGACTATTGTCCGCTTCTGCGATCTTCTTCGTGCCTGTGGTCTTTTAGCGCATCTGCGGGCATCGCAGATGTGGCATTTCCCTTCGCACTTGTGATCACTGACCATACATCCCAAATCCGCTTCTGCGCTTGCCCCTACGCACGTGCGATCACGCACATGCGGTCTCCCCACTGCAGGTGCGAAAATGACAGATGCCTGAAGACTTCAGCAGCAACACAAATCCAACTTTTGATCCGTTAAGCACTCGAAACTCACCCGAGGCCCCCGGGACCTCAACCAAACCCACCAACCAATCCTACAACACCATACAAACTTAGTCGAGCCTTCAAACCACATCGAACAACACCAAAAATCATGAATTAAGCACGGATTCAAGCCTAAGAACTTAGAATTTTCAAAATTCTACAAATGATGCCGAACCACATCAAATCTAGTCTGAATGACCGCATATTTTACACACAGGTCACAAATGACATTACGAACCTACAGCCACTTTCGGAATTCCATTCCGATCTCGATATCAAAATTTCCACTATCGGCCGAAATCACTGAAAAACTAACTTTCGCCAATTCAAACCTAAATCTACTACAGACCTCCAAAATACATTCTGGACGCGCTCCTAACTCCAAAATCACTCAACGGAGCTAACAGAGTTAACGGAATTCCATTCCGGATCCGTCTTCACACAATTTCGACTACGGTCCAAACTCTAAGGCTTAAACTCACAACTAGGGACTAAGTGTCCCAAAACTCCCCGAATTCCATAACCAAACACTCCGGCAAATCCCAAAAGCAGAAACAATATGGGGAAAGCAGATATTAGGGGATCGGGGCTCAAATTCTCAAAATGACCGGCCGGGTCGTTACCTTCTCCCTCTCTTAAAAAAATCATTTGTCCTCGAACGAGTATAAAGACATACCTGAAACTGTGAAAAGATGAGGGTACTAGCTACGCATGTCCTTCTTGGTCTCCCAGGTCGCCTCCTCGATCAGCTGACCCCTCCACTAGACCTTTACTGAAGCAATATTCCTTGCCTGTGCTTTTTGACCTGCCTGTCCAAAATAGCTACTGGCTCCTCAACATAAGATAGATCTTTGTCCCACTGGACTGAGCTGAAATCCAATACATGAGTCGGATCACCGTGATACTTCCGGAGCATAGACACATGGAAGACCGGGTGAACTCCTGCTAGGCTGGGAGGTAAGGCAAGCTCATAAGCAACCTACCCAACTCGTCGCAATATCTCAAAAGGACCAATAAAACTTGGGCTCATCTTGCCCTTCTTCCCGAACCTCATGATGCCCTTCATAGGCGATACCAAAGCAAGACTCGCTCACCAACCATAAATGCCAAATCACGAACCTTATGGTCCGCATAACTCTTCTGCCTAGACTGGGCTGTGCGAAATCACCTTCACCTTATCTAGGGCATCCTGGACCAAATATGTACCCAACAATCGGGCCTCACCCGGCTCAAACCATCCCACAGGGGACCGGCACCGCCTACCATTCAAAGCCTCATACGGTGCCATCTGAATGCTGGACTGGTAACTGTTGTTGTAAGCGAACTCTACAAGTAGAAAGTATTGGTCCCATGACCCTCCGAACACCATCACATAGGTACGGAGCATATCCTTAAGAATCTGAATCAT
This sequence comes from Nicotiana otophora, assembly GCA_000715115.1. Lineage (NCBI taxonomy): Eukaryota > Viridiplantae > Streptophyta > Magnoliopsida > Solanales > Solanaceae > Nicotiana > Nicotiana otophora. The sequence goes on along the minus strand of AWOL01S0037262.1, from coordinate 18,336 downwards.
GCGCTCAGACTACCCCGTCCGTCTGAGGGTGAAAGGATGTGCTCAACTCCACCCTAGTACCCAACTCCTGCTGTACGGCTCTCCAAAACCGTGATGTGAACTGTGTACCTCTGTCTGAAATGATGGATACTGGAATACCATGAAGGCGGACAATCTCTCTGATATAAATCTCAGCCAACCTTTCAGAAGGATAAGTGGTCAACACTGGAATAAAATGAGCTGACTTGGTCAGCCGATCCACGATCACCCAAATAGCATCGAACCATCTCAAAGTCCATGGAAGTCCAACTACAAAGTCCATGGTGATCCGCTCCCACTTCCACTCTGGGATATCTAACCTCTGAAGTAATCCACCCGGTCTCTGATGCTCATATTTAACTTACTGACAGTTGAGACACTTGTCCACTACCCAACTATATCTTTTTTCATTCTTCTCCACCAATAGTATTGTCTCAAATCTTGGTATATCTTCGCGGCACCGGGATGAATGGAGTACCGCGAGCTGTGGGCCTCCTCGAGAATCAACTCCCGAAGTCCATCTATATTGGGCACACAGATCCGGCCCTACATCCTCATCACACCGTCATCACTAATAGTCACATCTCTGGAATCACCTCGCCGAACCCTGTCCTGAAGAACTAGAAGATGAGGATCATCATACTGTCTTTCCTTGATACGGTTATAAAGAGAAGACCGAGAAACCACACAAGCTAATACCCGACTAGGCTCTGAAATATCCAATCTCACATACTGGTTGGCTAAGGCCTGAACATCCAAGGCTAAGGGCCTCTCAGCTGCCGGAAGCTATGCAAAACTCCCCAAACTCTCTGCTCGATGACTCAAGGCGTCGGCCACTACATTGGCCTTCCCCCGGTGGTACAATATAGTGATATCATAGTCTTTAAGTAGCTCCAACCACCTCCGCTAATGCAAATTAAGGTCCTTCTGCCTGAAAAAGTGTTGCAAACTCCAATGATCAGTGTCGTGGACAGGATAGTTCTTTTCATGTACCTTCAGCTGTCTGGACGCATAGACAATCACCCTACGGTCTTGCATCAATACCGCTCTAAGTACAATCCTCGAGGAATCATAATAGACAGTGTAGGACCCCGAACTTGTAGGCAACACTAATACTGGGGCTGTAGTCAAAGCTGTCTTGAGCTTCTGAAAGCTCTGTTCACACTCCTCGGTCCACCTGAACGGAGCACCCTTCTGGGTCATCCTGGTCATAGGTGATACAATGGATGAAAATCCCTCCACAAAGAGATGATAATACCCCTCCAAACCAAGGAAACTGCAGATCTCCGTAGCTGATGACTGTCTAGGCCAACACTGCACTACCTCCACCTTCTTTGGATCTACCTTGATCCCATCACAAGACACTATGTGGCCCAAGAATGTCACTGAATCAAGCCAGAATTCACACTTAGAAAATTTTGCATACAATTTCTTCTCCCTTAAGTCTGAAGCACGGTCCTCAGGTGTTGCTCATGATCTTCCCGAGACCGGGAATATACCAGGATGTCGTCAATAAACACAATGGCGAAGGAATCAAGATAAGGCCAGAACACACTATGCATCAAATGCATAAAGGATGCTGGGGCATTGGTCAACCCAAATGACATGACAAGAAACTCATAGTGACCATATCTGGTCCTGAAAGCAGTCTTTGGGATGTCCGGCTCTCGAATCTTCAGCTGATGATAGCCAGAACGCAAGTCAATCTTACAAAACACCCTGGAACCCTGTAACTGATCATATAAATCATCAATGCGAGGCAAAGGATACCTGTTCTTCACTGTAACCTTGTTAAACTGTCGATAATCAATACACATACGCATAGAACCATTCTTCTTCTTCACAAATAAGACCGGAGCACCCCAAAGTGATACACTGGGCCTGATGAAACCCTTATCAAGCAACTCCTGCAAATGCTCCTTCAACTCCTTCAACTCCGGAAGAGCCATACGGTAAGAAGGAATAGATATGGGCTGAGTGACCGGCAACAAATCAATGCCAAAATCAATATATCTGTCGGACGGCATGCCCAGAAGATCAGCTGGAAACACATCTGGAAAGTCTCTCACTACTGGAACTAACTAAACTGTAGGGGTATCAATACTTACATCTCTCACATAGGCCAAATACGCATCACACCCCTTCTCAACCATTCGCTGAGCCCTAAGAAATAAAATGACCCTGCGGGGAGTATACTCTAAGGTGTCTCGCCACGGTAATCTTGGCAAACCTGGCATAGCCAGCGCCACGGTCTTAGCGTGACAATCAAGAAAAGCATAATGGGGCGACAACCAGTCCATGCCCAAGATAACATCAAAATATATCATACTGAGTAATAGCAAATCGGCTCTGGTCTCAAAACCACTAAGACCAATCAAACACGACGGATACACGTGGTCCAGAACAAGAGAATCTCCCACGGGAGTAGATACATAAGCAGGGGAACTCAAAGAATCCCGAGATATCCCCAATTGTGGAGCAAAATAAGAAAACACATATGAATACGTAGAGCCTGGGTCAAATAATACTGATGCGTCCCTATGACACACAGAGACGATACCTGTGATGACTGAATCTAAAGCGACGACCTCTGAACAGGCTGGAAGGGTATAGTACCTGGCCTGGCCTCCCCCTCTAGGGAGACCTCGACCTCCCTGACCTCCACCTGGAGCTGGCTGAGGAGGTGGGGTGGAAGTTGGTGCTGGATGAATGGCCGGAGGACCCAGTGGAGCATGTGGAGGCTGATAAGTCTATGGAGGTGCACCCCTCCTGGATCTGGGGTAATCTCTAACCAGGTGACGAGTGTCACCACACTCAAAACAACCTCTCGAAGAACGCGGCGGCTGAGACTGATTCAGACCTAGCCTGCTGGACTGGCCGGTAATAACACCTGGAGTAGGAGGCATACTGGATACTGGCGGTGCATAATAGGCTCCTGAGGTCTAGGAGGAGCTGGAACACCGCTGGCTGTTGGAAGAGCTGAATGAAAAAGGAGACTCACAAAACCCCTATCATAGCGTACTGCTTGTGCACGAGCTCCTGAATAATGACCAGTCTCTCGAGACCTCTTGGCCTCTCTCTCCTCTTTGTCCCGGGAAAACATGCCCTCCACTCTCCTGGCAACGCTCACTGCCTACTGATAAGTTATGTCCATCTCCAACTTCCTGGCCATACTGGTCTGAATACTGGGGTGGAGTCCCTCAATGAAGTGACGAACCCTCTCTCTGACTGTAGTAACCAGAGACGGCGCATGGCAAGATAACTCACTGACACGGACTGCATACTCCACACAGTCATAGCACCATGACACAACTGCTCAAACTCTGCTCGCCAAGCATCTCTGAGGCTCTGAGGAACATACTCATGCAAGAACATCTCTAAAAATTGAGTCCAAGTGAGTGAGGCTGCCTCGTCCGAACTACTCAGCTCATAGGTACACCACCACTGATATTCCGCCCCCCTTAGCTGGAAAGCAGTGAAAGAAACCCCACTCGTCTTCACAATGCCCATAGTGCGGAGAATATGACGACACTCCTTAAGAAAACCCAGAGCATTATCTGAATCTAGTCCACTGAAAGTAGGTGGGTGGTACTTATTGTACCTCTCAAGTCTGAGCTGCTCTGCCTCAAAAGTAGCTACCCTGATCTCATGCTGAATCGGAGCCGCTAGGGGCATAGGAATATACTCTGGGGCCTGATCAACCTGGACCCTGTGCTCAGGAGTGCGGGCTGCAGGAGTCTGTGCCCCTCCCCAGGCCTGAGATATAGCGGGAGCTATCGGAAATAGTCCAGCCTGAGCTAGAGTGCTGCACATGCTCAAGAACTGAGCTAAAGTCTCCTGGAGGTCTGGAGTAGCAATAGGGATCTCTGGTGCTGGCCCTCCAGCTGGAGTTGCTGGGGGATCCTCTGATGTAGCTCTTGCAGGTGCTCGGGCTGCACCGCATGGTCGTCCTTTACCCCGACCCCGGCCTCTGGCGGCTCTGACAGGGGGCTCGGGTTCTTGATCGTCGGTCCTCCCAGTACGGATCCTAACTATCTGTGAGAAAGAATAGATTAGAATCTTAAAATGCTTGGTGTCAATAACTCGCTCGACAAAGAAATCAAAGAAATATGATTGTTCTTAACAATTACATAGCCTCCTGAAGATAAGTACGGACGTCTCCGCACCGATCCGCGAGACTCTAATAAACCGGCTTATGACTCGCGACTCCTATGAACCTAGTGCTCTGATACCAACTTGTCACGACCCAAATTAGGCCTCCATAAGGTGTCATGATGACACCTAGTCTTTACGACTAGGTAAGCCTAATATTACGAAAAATATAAAGAAAACACAACATTTTAAAGATAAATAGCATATTATAAATAGCCAAGAGTAGTACCACTCGGCATATACAAAATAATTTCCCAAAACTCGGAATATCACTAAGTCACAAGCTGCTATAATCTATGTAGATCTATATAAAAGTCTGAAGATAATAAAGAAAGTCTCTAGGCGAGGGAGTAAAAGGGGACTCCGAAGATATGCGGACGCAAGCAGAAGTACCTTGAAGTCTCCTAGAATTAGCAGCATGCACTAACCTCAAGGCTGATAGCTCGTACCTGGATCTGCACAAAAAAACATGTGCAGGAAAGGGCATGAGTACACCACAATGGTACCCAGTAAGTTCCAAGCCTAACCTCGGTCGAGTAGTGACGGGTCAGGTCAAGGCCCTACCGGAGTAAATATAATAAATTAAACAATAAAATATATAAGTAAAATTTACGGTAACACGGTGAAAGAACTTCGCGAGAATTTTACAGTTCAGGGAGTCCTCGACTCAAAACAAGGTAAATATATAGGGGAATCTCCCAGGATACTGTCCCGTAGTTCCAAATGAATATGCAGTACATGGGGATCTCCCGGAATATGTCCGTAGTCCCAAAGTAAATATGCAGTGCTGGGGGATCTACCGAAATACGTCCGTAGTCCGAAAGTAAATATGCAACGCAAGATGAAATGGCAGGTATGGCATCAAGTTATACAGTTTATACTGAACACATATAAGGAAAGTAGGGACTTAACTAAGCATGGCACACAGAATGTCAAATAGGTGGTTAAAATACATAAGCATGCTTCTCTAGTCTAAGTTTAATAATTAAACGTATTAGTGCAATTTAATAAGGAAAAACAATTTATGATTTAGAAGGGAAAAACGGGATTTTTGCAATAATAGCCTGTGTACGTACTCGTCACCTCACGTACACGGCGCCCACACATCAATTAATATCAAACATCTTAAAGGGAAAGTCCCCAACACAAGGTTAGGCAAGCCACTTACCTCGACCC
>AWOL01S0037262.1:0-11662 GCA_000715115.1 Nicotiana otophora | reverse complement strand
GGAAAAACGGGATTTTTGCAATAATAGCCTGTGTACGTACTCGTCACCTCACGTACACGGCGCCCACACATCAATTAATATCAAACATCTTAATAGAAAGTCCCCAACACAAGGTTAGGCAAGCCACTTACCTCAAACCACTCAAATCACCTCGATAACACGTTCTTGCCACGAGTATCTGACTCCAAATGGCCCTAATCTATTCAAATAAATTGCATAATGTAAATATAACTACAAGTAACTAATTTAGCTAATTAATTCGAAGCTAAAGCGTGAAATTAGGAAAAACGCCCAAAAGGTCTCCCCGGGCCCACGTCTCATAATCGAGTAAAAGTCATAAAATACGAAAGCTCATTCCCTCCCGAGTCTAACCATATCAAATTTACTAAAATCCGACACTAAAATATCGGTCAAAACCCCAATATTTGGCCTAAGAACTCTTCTCACATTTTCACCCAAAATCTGAATTTAAACGATGAATTCAAGAATAGTCTAGTGGAATATAACCATAAGGGAGTTAAGAATCATTACCCAAAAAATTCCTCCGAAAATCTCTCCAAATTCCGCCTTCTACCGAGCTCTCAATCAAATTCGTGAAGTGAACTTCAAACCCTCGAATCTACCCCTTTTCTGCCCAGTTATTCCGCATCTGCGGACCTTGGGTCTCACCTACGATGCCGCACCTGTGGAATTTCCTTTGCAGGTGCGAAATTGACTTAAGAGGACTGGGTCCGCTTCTGCGGAAAAAGGGCCGCACCTGCGAGTGTGCGCCTGCGAACTATTGTCCGCTTCTGCGATCTTCTTCGCGCCTGCGGTCCTTTAGCTCATCTGCGGGCATCGCAGATGCGGCATTTCCCTTCGCACCTGCGATCACTGACCACACATCCCAAATCCACTTCTGCGCTTGCCCCTCTGTGCGTGCGATCACGCACCTGCGGTCTCTCCACCGTAGGTGCGAAAATGACAGATGCCTGAAGACTTTAGCAGCAACACAAATCCAACCTTTGATCCGTTAAGCACTCGAAACTCACCTGAGGCCCCCGGGACCTCAACCAAACCCACCAAACAATCCTACTATACCATACGAACTTAGTCGAGCCTTCAAACCACATCGAACAACACCAAAAATCATGAATTAAGCACAGATTCAAGCCTAAGAACTTAGAATTTTCCAAATTCTACAAACGACGCCGAACCATATCAAATATAGTTTGAATGACCTCAAATATTTCACACAGGTCACAAATGACATTACGAACCTACAGCCACTTTTGAAATTCCATTCCGAGCTCGATATCAAAATTTCCACTATCGACCGAAATCGCCGAAAAACTAACTTTCGCCAATTCAAGCCTAAATCTACTACAGACCTCCAAAACACATTCTGGACGCGCTCCTAACCCCAAAATCACTCAACGGAGCTAACGAAGTCAATGGAATTCCATTCCGGATCCGTCTTCACATAGTTCCGACTACGGTCCAAACTCTAAGGCTTAAACTCACAACTAGAGAATAAGTATCCCAAAACTCCCCCAATTCCATAACCAAACACTCCGGCAAATCCCAAAAGCAGAAACAATATAGGGAAAGCAGATGTTAGGGAATCGGGGCTCAAATTCTCAAAACGACCGGCCGGGTCATTACAGTGACACCGAGTTTTGGGAATGTATTTTATGCTAGTAATTTGTGAGATTTTCTATGGAATTCAGATATTATGTTTTCAAACTTAAAGGAAATTGTGGTTTATTGAGGTTGTCGGCTTACCTAGTATTGCGATAGGTTCCATTACGACAGGTTGGGATTTTGGGTCGTGACAAGTTGGTATCAGAGCCTTTTAAGTGAATAATAAATTATTGGTGCAAGTAGGTTCTGGTGCGGACCTTTAGTGACGGTAAATGGACTTTTAGCGACCTAATTAGTATTTTAATTGAGCAATTTTATTTTTTTTAGCTCATTTCAACATTTTTGGGCGAAAGAACACGGGTTGAGGCGATTTTTCAGCGGGAATTCATGGGAAACCTTGAGGTAAGTCCCTTGTAATCATTGTTAGTCAATAATATTAAATTATCATTGAGTATTTCGACTAGATTACATATTATTTAGGTGAAATTCAAGGATTTGGGATCTAGGAATTTGAAAATAAAATTTGAGAATTGGAAGTCGAGTTGATGTCGGAATTTGGTAAATTTACTATGGTTGGACTCGTGGTTGAATGAGACGTTCATATTAAATAACTTTTGTCGGGTTCCGATACATAGGCCCCATGGGCGATTTTTGAATTTAATTTCGGATTTGTTTGGAAAATTAGTATTTTCACATGGAATTAATTTAAATAATTTGTATTGACTGAATAGAATTAATTGTGACTAGATATGAGACTTTCAGAGGCCAATTCGCGAGGCAAAGGCATAGCAGAGTAAAGAATTACACGGTTTGAGGTAAGTAACAGTTCTAAATTTTGTTCTGAGGGTATGATACCCCGGATTATGTGTTATGTGATCGGTTTTGAGGTGACACACATGCTAGGTGACGGGCGTGTGGGCGTGCACCGTGGGAATTATGACTTTGTCAAATTCCATGGAACTGTATAGTTGAATAATCTGTTGTTATCTGTACATTCTCCATGTAGTAGAGAAATTGAACCACAAATCATGTTTAGATTATGTGTTGGCACGGTAGGGACCCACAGAGGTCGTGTACATGTTGAATTATCTGCTAAATTGTTGTTCTGTACTCAGTCACAGTTTACTTGTTTATTTTATCTTAGTCTCTATTGTTCCTTGTTGATACATTATATCATTTTTGTTGGGGCTGATTTTCATGATTTCCGAGAGCCCGAGAGAGTAGAGAGATTTATGACTGAGTGGGGCCAAGGGCCTGATTGTGAGATATTGAGTTGTTCGTGTAACACGTGAATTGTCCGTGCGGATCCATATATTATTCTATATCACGTGAGTTGTCCTTGCAACACGTGAGTTATCCGTGCGGATTTAGATATTATACTATAGCACGTGAGTTGTCCGTGCAATACGTGAGTTGTCCGTGCAACACGTGAGTTGTCCGTGCGGATTCATATATTGATACTATATCACGTGAGTTGTCCGTACAGATTATAGCACTTGGGCTGAAGGAGCCCCTCCGAAGTCTGTACACACCCCCAGTGAGCGCAGGTACCTACTGAGTGCGAGTATGTCACGACCTCAAATTCCCTCCGTAGGATGTCGTGATGGAACCTAGTCTCTAAGACTAGGTAAGCCTATCAATGCGGAGTAGCAATAGAAATCTAAAATAAATAAATCTACAAATTCACATAATTACAACTCCCAAAACCCAGTAGAAATAAGTCACAAGCTGGTAATAATTTATTCTAAAGGTCTCTATACATCAGAGTCTAGAGAGAATAAGGAAAGCAACACAAGGAGGATAGAAGGGGACTCCGAAATCTGCGAATGTTAGCAGATATACCTTAAAGTCTCTGCGTACGGCTAGTTCACTAATATCTGGTCTGATAAGAAGTACTTGGATCTACACAAAAAGATGTGCAATAGGCGTAGTATTTGTATACCACAGTGGTACCCAGTAAGTGTCAAGCCTAACCTCGGTAGAGTAGTGAAGAGGTCAGGTCAGACCCTACTAGAATAATAAAAGACAGGGAGAAAGGTTTAACAATATAATAATAAAAATGACAATGGGGATAAATCAAGTAGTATGTCATAATTTAACTACACAAAATAAGGGCAAATAACACCTCGCGGAAGGAAAACATAAATTTACAACTTTAAGAAAAATATCAAAATAACCAAAGGCAAATATAGCCATAAAGAAATATCAACAAGGGCACTCCCGAGGTACCGCCTCGTAGTCCCAAATCATAAATAAATTCATAATATCTCTTTTACTTATATCACCGCGGGAGCCTTCACATTTAATTTTAAAGAAAATATTTTTCCCGAAATAGCATCCCGTGTTTTAGCCACCCTTATCACACCGCATGAGTTTTAGTAGTTCCCCTACTAGCCATGCGTATCAATCCACCCTTATCTCACCGCATGCGTTTCAAAGACCTTATACCACCGCATGCGTATCAATATCACAATTTGCACCTCAAGTGCCCAAATATTTCAACTTGCCCAAATAAATCAACAACAAAAATATTTTTCACAATAAGGAGCTCACGGCTCAGTCACAATGTGTACAAAGTCTCACAAAATATTCAGCAAAATAATATCCACAATACGGAGCTCGCGACTCAATCACAATGAATACAAAAATCTTCACAAAATATTCAGCAAAAATAATATTTCACAAATTTAACATCCTGACTAAACATCAAATTTTTAAATGAAAAATACTTCATTTTTAATTATATTTAGATTAAGAAATCCAACCTTCAAATAATGCACGAAACAAAAGAAACAGAGTTTCAACTAAACAGGTAAAATATATTAATCTATTTAAAATACGAAAATATATTAATATATTTAAAATACGCAAATATATTAATGATGATGAATATAACAGAATAAAATAATTTAATTAATATGCAACAATGCTCTACACAATTTAAAGACACAATCTTTCACATTTAGCCAGTGTAAACACTCGTCACCTCGTGTACACGACTTTCAATACATCAACATTTTCATATCAATACCAATCCTAAGGGGAATTTCCCCAACACAGGGTTAGACATGTCACTTATCTCGAGCCTTGCTCAATCAGTCAAGTAGTATGCCTTTTCCTTGATTTTCCCACTCTGATCGGCTCAAATCTAATCATAATTAATTCGATTCAATCAATACAAATTATAGGAATGAATTCCATAGAAAATACAATTTTGGTAACAAAATCCAGAATTTAACCCAAAACTCGCCCGTGGGGCCCACGTCTTGGAATCCGATGAAACTCACAAGATCCGACAACTCATCAATTACGAGTCCAACGATACTAATTTGACTCAAATTCGACTCCGAATCTACATCGAAATCTCAAAATTTTATTTTATGAAATTTCTACAATATTCCCCAAGTTTCTATCTAAAAACACTAATTAAATGATGAAAACAATGATATATTCATGTATATTGGCCAAATCCGAGTTAGCATCACTTACCCCGATATTTTTCCTTGAAAATCTCTCAAAAATCACCTCTCCCCACACTCCAATTTGTCAAAAGTGGAAAATGGGACGAAGCCCCCATTTTATAACTTAACGTTGCTGTCCAGGCGCTGCCCTCGATTTCCTAACCTCGATTTCCTGACCTCGATTTCCTGACCTCGATTTCCAGCCTCAATTTTTCTAGCATCGATTTTCCAGCCTCAATTTTTCGAGCCTCAATTTCTCCTGTCTCGATTTTTCCAGCCTCGATTTCTTTCCAATATCGATTTCCAGCAGAAAATTCCAACAGTTGTTTAAGTCCAAATTCTGATCCATTAACAATTCGAAACTCACCTGAGGCTCTCGGGACCTCAACCAAATACACCAACATGTCCTAAAATATCATACGAACTTAGTTCAAAACCTCAAATCACATAAAACAATGCTAATACCACGAATCATACCTCAATTCAAGCTTAAGGAACTTAAGAATTTCCAACTTCTACTTTCGATGCCGAAACCTATCAAATCAATTTAGTTTGATCTCAAATTTTGCACACAAGTCATAAATGACATAACGGATCTATGAAAATTTTCAAAATTGGATTTTGACCCCGATATCAAAAAGTCAACTCCTTGGTCACACTTCCCAAAAATTCAACTTTCGCCATTTCAAGCCAAATTTCACTACGGACTTCCAAATAATTTTCCGGACACGCTACTAATTCCAAAATCACCATACGCAGCTATTGGAATCATTAAAACTCCATTCCGGGGTCGTTTACACATAAGTCGACATCCAGTCACTATTTCAACTTAAACTATAAACATTGGAACTAAGTGTTCCAATTCATTCCTAAATCCTCAACGGACCCAAACTAATCACCCCGGAAAGTCACATAACAACTGTAAAGCATAAATTGAGCAGTAAATGAGGGGAATCCAGCTGCGCATGGAATAGCAGCTGGAGTGGTGAAAAGATGAGGATAACAGCTGCGTATATCATTCTCAGTCTCCCAAGTCGCGTCCTCGACCAAATGACCCCTCCATTATATTTTTACTGAAGAAATGCTCTTCAATCTTAGCTTTCTAACCTGTCTGTCCAAAATGGTCACTGGCTCTTCAACATAAGATAGATCCTTATCTAACTGGTCTGAGCTGAAGTCTAATACATGTGATGGATCGCCGTGATATTTTCGGAGCATGGAAACATGGAACACTGGATGAACTGCAGAGAGGCTAGGTGGTAGTGCAAGTCTGTAAGCCACCTCTCCAACTCTCTCAAGAATCTCAAAAGGTCCAATATACCCCAGGCTCAACTTGCCCTTCTTTTCGAATCTCATAACACCCTTCATAGGCGAAACCCGGAGCAAGACCCTCTCGCCAACCATGAATGCAACATCACGATCCTTCTAATCCGCATAACTCTTTTTCCTAGATTGCACTGTAGAAGCCGGTCCTGAATAAATTTAACCTTTTCCAAGACATCTTGAACCAAGTCTGTACCCAATAGTCTAGCTTCCCCGGCTCGAACCAACCCACTGGAGACTGGCACCTCCTACTATATAAGGCCTCATACGGCTCCATCTGAATGCTTGACTGATAACTGTTGTTGTAAGCAAACTCCGCAAGTGGCAAGACCTGATCCCAAGCACCCCAAAATCTATCACACAAGCATGAAGCATATCTTTCAGTATTTGAATAGTGCGCTCGGACTGCGCGCCCTTCTGAGGGTAAAGTGTTGTACTCGACTCTACATGAGTACCCAACTCTTGCTGTACGGCTCTCCAGAACCATGATGTTAACTGCATACCCCGGACATAGATGATAGATACCGGTACACCATGAAGCCTAACAATCTCGAGAATGTAAACCTGAGACAGTTGCTCTGAAGAGTAAGTAGTAACCACAGGAATAAAATGAGCTGACTTGGTCAATCTATCCACAATCACCCACACTGCATCAAACTTCCTCTGAGTCCGTGAGAGCCCAACAACAATATTCATAGTGATCCGCTCCCATTTCCATTCTAGAATCTCTAACCTCTGAAGCAAAGCACCTGATCGTTGATGCTCATATTTCACATGTTGACAATTTAGGCCTTGGGAGACCTACTCCACTATGTCTTTCTTCATCCGCCTCCACCAATAGTGCTGCCTCAAATCCCGATACATCTTCACGGCACCTGGATGAATGGAGTACTGCAAACTGTGAGCCTCCTGGAGAATCAACTCATGCAAACCATCTGCATTAGGCACACATAGCATGTCCTGCAGCCGTAATACACCATCTTCTCCAATAGTGACTTCTTTGGCTTCATCGTGATGAACTGTGTCCTTAAGGAAAAGCAGATGTGGGTAATCATATTGACGCTCCCTAATACGATCATACAGAGAAGACTGAGAAACCACACAAGCCAAAACTCGGCTCGGCTCGGAAACATCCAATCTAACAAACTGGTTGGCCAAGACCTGAACATCCAAGGCTAAAGGCCTCTCTGCTACCAGTAAGTATGCTAAGCTGCCAAAACTCCCTGCCTTACGACTCAAGGCATCAGCCATCATATTGGACTTTTCGGGATGATAGATAATGATGGTATCATAATCCTTAAGCAACTCCAACCACCTCTACTGCCNTCATATAGAGAAGACCGAGAAATCACACAAGCCAAAACTCGACTCGGCTCGGAAACATCCAATCTAACAAACTGGTTGGCCAAGACCTGAACATCCAAGGCTAAAGGCCTCTCTGCTACCAGTAAGTATGCTAAGCTGCCAAAACTCCCTGCCTTACGACTCAAGGCATCAGCCATCATATTGGACTTTTCGGGATGATAGATAATGATGGTATCATAATCCTTAAGCAACTCCAACCACCTCTACTGCCAAAAGTTAAGATCAATCTATTTAAACAGATGTTGTAGACTCCGGTGATCGGTATAAACCTCACAATGGACACCGTACAAATAATACCGCCAGATCTTCAAGGATTGAACAATAGATGCTTACTGAAGGTCGTGGACCGGATAATTCTTCTCATGTACCTTTAACTGTCTGGACGCATAGGCACTCACCCTACCGTATTGCATCAATACTACACCAAGACCAATGCGCAACGCATCAAATACACAGTATAAGACCCTGAACCTATAGACAATACCAATACTGGGGTTGTAGTCAAAGTTGTCTTGAGCTTTTGAAAGCTCTCCTCACATTCCTTGGTCCACCTGAACGGAGCACCCTTCTGGGTCAATTTGGTCATAGGCGCAGCAATAGAAGAGAAACCCTCTATAAATCGGTGATAGTACCCCACCAAGCCAAGAAAACTCCGGATCTCAGTAGCTGATGACGGTATGGGCCAACTCTACACTGCTTTAATTTTCTTCGAATCTACTTGGATCCCCTTGTTCATTACCACATGACCCAAAAATCCTACTGAACAATGCCAAAATTCACACTTTCAAAATTTTGCATACTCTTTTCTCTCAAAGTCTGAAGCACAGTCCTCATGTGTTGTTCATGATCCTCCCAATTCTAGAAATACACCAGAATGTCGTTAATAAACACAATGAGGAAATAATCAAGATAGAGCTGAAATACACTATTCATTAAATGCATAAATGCTGCTGGGGTATTGGTCAACCCAAAAGACATCACAAGGAACTCGTAATGACCATACCAAGTCCTAAAAGCAGTTTTCAGGATATCTGGTTACTGAATCTTCAACCGATGATAGCCTAAATGCAAGTCTATCTTAGAGAACAATGTAGCACCCTGAAGCTGATCAAATAGGTCATCAATACGTGGAAATGGATACATGTTCTTCATTGTAACCTTGTTCAGCTAGCGGTAATCAAAACACATCCGCAAAGAGCCATCTTTCTTCTTCACAAGAAGACAGGAGCACCCCACGACGATACACTGGGCCGAACAAAACCCTTATCAAACAACTCCTGTAATTGCTCTTTTAATTCCTTCAATTCTGTTGGGGCCATACAATATGGTGGAATAGAAATGGGCTGAGTGCCCGGTAATAAATCAATGCCAATATCACTATATCTGTCGGGTGGCATACTCGGAAGATTCGCTAGAAATACATCAGGAAAATCCCTTACTACAGGAATTGACTCCACGGTAAGAGTATCAATACTAACATCTCTCACGTAGTCCAAATACACATCACACCCCTTCTCAACCATTCATTGAGTCTTAAGAAATGAAACAACCCTGCTAGGAACATAATCCAAGGTACCTCTCCACTCTACCCGCGGTAGACCTGGCATAACGAACGTCACTGTCTTGGAGTAACAATCAAGGATAGAGTGATAGGGCGACAATCAGTCCATGCCCAAAATAATATCAAAATCCACCATACTGAGCAATAATAAACCAGCCCTAGTCTCAAAACCACTGATAACAATTAAACACGACCGATACACGTGGTCAACAATAATAGATTCACTCACGGGTGTAGATACATAAACAGAAGAACTCAAAGAATCACGAGATATGCCTTAATACAGGGCAAAATAAGGTGACACATAATAATAAGTTGAGCCTGGATCAAATAAGACTGATGCATCTTTATGAAAGACTGGAACAATACCTGTGATAACAAAATCGGATGCAACTGCCTTCGTCCTAGCAGGAAGGTCATACTATCTGGCCTGACCTCCTCTTCTAGGGTGACCTCTATCTATCTGACCTCTACCTCTAGCTGGTTGTGTAGGTGGAGTGGAAAATGGTGTAGTGATCATGGCCTGAGAAACCTGAGGGCCCTGTGGAATGGGTGGGGCCTGAGAAATCTGTAGAGGTGCACCGCTCCTAAGTCTAGGGCAATCCCTCATGATATGACAAGTGTCACCACACTCACAAAAAGACCTCGGAGGACGTGTATGCTGGGACTGGCTCGATCCTGATCGACTGGACTACCCGCTGAAAGCACCCCATACAAGAGGTACATTAGACACTAGCGGTGCATAATATGGAACCTGAGGTCTGGGAGCAGCCGGAAAACCATTATAAGCTGGAAGTGCTGAATGAATAGGATGACTCACATAACCTCTACCATGATGGGCTGCAGCTGAGGTAGGAGAACTGTTATATGTGCCAGAATCTCGAGGTCTCTTAGCTTCCCTCTCTTCTCTCTCCCGAGTTCGCATACCCTCCAATCTTCTTGAAATTAACACCACCTATTGGTATGTGATGTCCATATCTAGTTATCGGGATATACTGAATCTGATACTAGCGTGGAGCCCCTCATTAAATCGACGAACCCTCTCTCGAATAGTAGCAACCAAGGCTGGTGCATGCCTAGCCAAATCACTGAATCAGACCTCATATTCTGACATGGTCATAGAACCCTGAAGCAGCTGCTCAAACTCTGCGTACCATGCATCTCTAAGACTCTGAGGAACATACTCCCTCAAGAATATTTCTGAAAATTGAGTCCAAGTGAGTGAAGGTTCGTCAGCCAGACTATCCAACTCGTATGCCCGCCACCACTGGTGGGCCGCTCCTCTAAGCTGGAATGCCGTGAAAGAAACCCGAATCCACAATACCCATAATACAGAGGATACAGTGAGATTCCTCAATAAAAACCTAAGCATCCTCTGAATCTAAACCGCTGAATGTGGGAGGGTGGTACTTCTTGTACCTCTCTAGCCTGAGCTGCCCTCTCTGAAACTGCTGCCCTAACCTCGGGCCGAACTGGGACAACTAGCTGTACTGGTATAACCTCTGGGGCATGGTCAACCTGGGCCCTAGGCTCTGGGGAACGGGCGGCGGGAGTCTGTGCTCCTCCCCCATCCTGAGATATGGCAGGAGCAAGTGGAATTAGCCCTGCTTGAGCTAGAGTGCCAAATATGCTCAAAAACTCGGCAAGAGTCTCCTGAAGTATAGGGGTAGTAACAAGCATCTCAGGTGTCTGCTCTCCAACTGGAGCTACTGGTGGCTCCTCTGCAGTAGCTCGTGCAGGTGCTCTGGCTGCACTACATGGACTTCCGCGGCCTCTTGCTCAGCCTCTGTCCTAACCCCGGCCTCTTGCGGCTCCAACAAGGGGCGTGTGTGTCTGATCATCGGATTCAGTTGTGCGTTTTCTCACCATCTGTGAGAGAATAGAAAGATCGCCTGAAATGGGTGGCCTATTCTTGGTTTGAACTATGGGAGGACTCTCGGGAGGAGGGGAGCCCTCCAGCAAGGTGGAGTGAGTTTGTTGGCGCTTTCATGGACCATTTCATGCTGGTCGAGACTAGGTCAGCTCGTGTCCAAGAGTTTGAGAACCTCAAGCAAGGAAGTAAGAGTGTGTGGGAGTATCACATAGAGTTTGCGCGTGTTACACCCTATATTGTCGTACGTAAAAATGCATCGTAAGCAAACTAATGTAGGACCAAAAATGAGATAATATTTAAAAGTATATAAAGTAAGTTAATCATGTTACCTCTGAGGTTACAAATATTGAAGATCATGAACAACAAGTACAAAGAGGGTTGGACAGTTCAGAAGCTAAAGCAATTGAAGAAAACAATGTTTCGTCGAAAGTCGACAAGTTGGGAATGTTATAACAT
>AWOL01S0037259.1:16441-44262 GCA_000715115.1 Nicotiana otophora | reverse complement strand
GACGAAATGGGACGGGATAAACGGGACGAAATGGCCATCCCGTCCCATCCCGTATCCCGTTTAACATGGGGCCATCCCGTTTAAAATTAAGTGGGACGGGACGGGACGGGACGTCCCGTCCCGTTGGACAGCCATAGGTTTAAATAAAAAACTAGAGTTAGCCTTCCTACTCATGTCAATGACATGTTGATCTAGTTGATTGGTATGCCCTCTAGGAACTCTGAGTAATGTCATAAGTGTTCAATATAGGGAAGTCTTAGCTATGTGCCTACTTGCTTTGGAAGACTATGTTGAAACTGTTATGCTATGTTGTTTGTGACATGTCTTAGCAATTTAAACCTATTTAAGGGAAGTTCAGAAGTGTCAGACCCTTAGTGAAGTTAACAGAACAAATGCATATGTTTATCTTTGTCAACTACTGATTCCTTAGACTACTTAACATGATGTTCCTGAGCTTGAAATTATAAGTGATAGAGGATGTTTACTAGCATCATGTAATCAACTACCCGTGCTTTGTGACCCCTGTTTGATTGTGTCCTAGTAGTGATTCTCCTAAGTACGTTGTATATGTTGTGATATTTTAGAATCAACTTCAGGGCTTTTGATGCTATTAGAACTCTAAAAGTCCACATGTAGTAACTTGCTTTTATATTCTGTGTCCTGATGAGAAGCCTTAAGGTCAATACTATGTTAGTCCTTAGCTGCTGATACTATTGTACTCTAATCATGGCTATACTATTTAATATGGCTATTTGTTCCCAAGTTGGTATCTCTATTTGGCCGAACCTTGGAAAGGTTTATGATGAACCTTATGAATTTTTCTCTTTCATGCTAATTATGTGAAACTGCTATGTTAACATTTGCTTGTGCTCAAACCTTTAAGGAAGAGTGGGGGTCAATGTTCAAGGGTGTTTGGATGTGAGCCTGGAATTTTGGCTGAGGTACCCCTTCCTGGCACAAGCACTGCTTAGGGTCCATGAGACCCTCGTTAACTCTGAAGTGTCTGGGGTCACTTCATAAATAAACGTGGTTCACCCTAAGCCCTTAGTCACCGACCTTAACTAATTTTCATAGGGTTAACATAAATGAGAGTTGACTTTACTGTATTCTTTAGATCTTTTTATTATTACTTATTATAATTTTATCTTACCTCATCTTTATGTTGACATGTGCTAATTATATTCTTTTTCTTTTATATGCATGATCGATTAGGCCTGCGGAGTTCATTTGGAACTCATGCCCAAGCTCAGGGAAACTAGGCTTCTTCCTCACCTGTTGGAGTCTGCCGCTGCTTAAGTCAATCTGGGTCTGGGTTGCTTTGCCAGACCAATATAGAAGAGTCTAACATTCCTCCCTTTGCCTAAATATATGTTGTTGTTATTTTTGTTCTCTTGATATGTCTTTGGATAACTAACATTATTGGTTGTTCGTGGCTATTTTAATTGTTTAGGCAAGTCGAAATCTAATAAATACAAAGGTAATCGTGACTGCAAAAACTGGTTGTTTTCTTTTAAACAACCTTAACACTGCTAAGATCTAAACGCTTTCAAAATTAATTGGTTTTTTAATAATTGATCTCGCTTTTATCTTTTAATGATTTTATTTTTGTTTTAGGCATCAACATGACCCGGATAAGTTTAAAAGAAAAATTGAACTTGAAAATGAGTCAAAAATAGAAAACTCCTCAGAAAGGTCTTCAAAAATGAACTGAACAGTTTTAAAATGAAATGAGGCAAACCATGCTATTTTCAAACGAATGAAGAAAACCATGTTTTAGAAAACCAAATACCCATTTGGAAATATACGGAGTCTTTTCGCCAGAAACAACTTTCAGTAAACAGACGAGGTACACTCATTGTCATATAATATGAACGTATATTCGTGTTATTTTTGCAAAACATAAATAAGAAGATTTCAGAACAAACATTGTTATTTCAAAAGTAACTATACCATTTTTTCCAAAACAAGGACGAGTTTCAAATAAGATTTTTTTTTCTTTTTTTTTTTTGAGTTTCAAATAAGTTTTAAATGTGTCTCTCGCTTTGTTTTTTAAATCTCACTTGGCAGTTTTAATTACCAATCAACTAGGATATAGATATTTCCTCCCTCGAACCTAGCCTAAGTTTAAGGAGCTACCTTAGGTAGATTTTAACGGATGCCTAACACCTTCCCCTTAGAATAACTAGAATCCGTACCCAAATCTCACTGGTTAGTAGAGCATTAGGATAATGATTTTCACAGACTTATAAGTATCCTATTATACCTTAAATATTAGGTGGCGGCTCTTTTATCAACTTTAGAGGAATCACTAGTTGTATTTTATTTTGACATGTGAAAAATAGGGTGAAACATCTCATGTTTAACAATATCCCGCCTTATCACTCCTGCCTGACAAAATAAAAATATCCCACATTGTCGCTCTGGTTTAATAATACTCCCATCGCAACAACAACAACATCAATCACAATCGCATAACATAAACCTCGTGACAACACCTAACAATCTGCCCCAACACGCCCATATGTGCCATAATCACAACAATACAACATGCACATAGTTGTCATCAAGACATAAACTCATGAATGGATCACAAAAAGCACAAGGACATAACAATAGGGAATACAAATGTGTGTTCAATATATAGACATGAATACAGCTAACTCAATTTAGCAACAGCTCCACAAATGCCCAACTTAGCTAATTTAGGAAATAATAATACTAAAACATGATCTCTAGCATGGAAAATAACTCAAGTAGCCATCCAAGACAAACACATGTATCACAGAGATCTCACATTCAAAACTATGCAATAAAAGCAACCTCAGGTTAAGTCCGGTCATTTCATACCACCTCACATATGCGTTGCATCAATTTCACCACAATCAAGCAATTAAAGTCTAATCCCAGGGGTTATTCCCCCACACAAAGTTAGGCAAGATACTTATCTCAAATAGTTCTAATTCAACCCTAAAAAATAGTCTTTGCCTTAGAAATCACCTCTGCCCGGCTCAAATCTAGCCAAAAACGACTCGATAACATCAAACATTGCAAAGGAATCAATTTTAATTATTAAAGTTGTAATCTTTACCCCATTTTTAAAAAGTCAACAAAAGTCAACCCTAGATCTTTATGGTCAAAAACCGAGTCAAATGATAGATCCCGACTATCCATAACCCCACAATCCCAAATACGTGATTAGATTTCAAAATCAAGTCCAAATCGGGTCTCAACTCTCCAAATTTTATTTTTAGAAATATATTTGCCAAAACCCCCAGTTTTCACTCATAGATTCATCAATTAAATGCTAAATCAAAGATGAAATCAAGGAAAAATAATCAAATTCGAGTAAAAAAATACTTACCCAATCCAAATGGGTAAAACTCGCCTCAAACTGAGTTCCCAATCTCAAAATATGAAATAATGAGTGTAAGTCCCGAATTTCCATCTAAAGACCCAACTGCAGATGTCGGGACTGCAAATGTAACCATCGTAATTATGACCACTGGCTCGTAAATACGGACTAGGCATGCCTCAAACGATGTCGCAAATGCGATCCTAGACTTCACAAATACAAAGTCCCACGCTGCCAGCTAATGTCGCAAATACAACCAACTGATCGGAAATGCGATCTGCCTATGCCTAGGACCCCTACGCAATTGTGAGGCTGGCTTCGCAAATGCGAAGCCTAACACCCATGCCCATTTCCACAATTATGACTAGGACCTCGCAAATGCGAACTGGTTCTCACATTTGCGAGACCTATAGCACCAGCAAAACTGGACCTCAACCCGAAAATGATCCGAAACACATTCGAAACTTACCCGAGCCCCCGTGGCTCTATAGATATAGAAGACTAATATGGATTAGCTCGCAAGCTCAAAATATACAAATAACGTCTGAAACCATGAATCAAACACCAAAGCGCATCAAAATAATAATGAACCTCGAGAACTTCTAAAATCACAACCAAGCGTCCGATTCCCATCAAACCAACTCGAAATGAGACCAAACTTTGCACACAAATTCTAAATGACAAAACAGACCTATTCCAAGTCCTGAAACTAAAATTCGAATCTAATATCCACAAAGTCAACCCACGATCAAACTTAGGAAATTTCTAAATCTTTAAAGTGCCAACTTTCGGCAAAAAATGTCAAATCAACCTACGAACCTCCAAATTCAAATCCGAGCATACGTTCAAGTCCAAAATTACCATATGAACCTATTGGAACCAACAAAATACGAATCTGAGACTATTTATACAAAAGTCAAATCTTGATCAACTCTTCCCACTTAAGCTTCCAAAAAGTGGAACTAGGTGTTCCAAATCAATCCAAAACCTCTCCGAACCTGAACCAACCATCTCCGCAAGTCAGATAATGACAAATACACATACAGAAAGCATCAAATAATAGAACGTTGTGCAAATACACAAAATAATTAGCTAGGTCATTATTCTTCCCCTCTTAAACAAATGGTCGTCCTCGAACGAGTATAAAGACATACCTGAAGTGCCCAAAAGATGAGGATATCGGCTCCGCATATCATGCTCGGTATCCCAAGTCACCTTCTCGATCGGTTGACCTCTCCATTGAACCTTCACCAATGCAATTTGCTTTGATCTCAACTTTCGGACATAGTTTTGAAAAATGGCTATCGGCTCCTCAAAATAAGTTAAATCCTTATCCAACTGCACCGAGCTGAAATATAACACATATGACGGATCCTCATAGTACTTTCAGAGCATGGAAACACGAAACACCGGATGAACTCCCGATAAACTGGGTGGCAAAGCAAGTCTATAGGCCACCTCACCAACTCTCTTTAGAACCTCAAAAGGACCAATATACCGAGGGCTAAACTTGCCCTTCTTCCCGAACCTCATCATTCCCTTTATGGGTGAAACTCTGAGTAGAACCCTCTCATCCACCATGAATGTCACATCACAAGCCTTCCTATTAGCATAACTCTTTTACCTGGACTTAGCTGTATGAAGCCGCTCCTGAATCAATTTCACTTTCTCCAAAGCATCACAAACTAGATCAGTGCCCAACAACCTAGCCTTCCAGGTTCAAATCAACCAATCGATGAATGACACCGCACCCCATATAAGGCCTCATACAGAGCCATCTGGATGCTCGTCTGGTAGCTGTTGTTGTAGGCAAACTCTACTAACGGTATAAACTAATCCCACTGGCCCCTGAAATCAATGACATACGCTAACAACATGTCCTCCAAGATCTGGATAGTATGTTCGGACTAACCGTCCATTTGGGAATGAAATATGTACTCAACTCAACCTATGTGCCCAAATTACGCTGCACAGCTCTCCAAAAATGTGATTTAAACTGAGTGCTTCGATCTGAGATAATAGACACAGGCATACCATATAGGAGAACAATCTCTCTATGATAAATCCGAGCCAGCTGCTCTTAAGTGTAGGTAGTCATGATTGGAATGAAGTGTGCACACTTGGTTAGTCTGTCCAAAATAAACCACACAACATCAAATCTCCTCAAGGTTTGTGGCAGCCTAACCACGAAATTCACAGTGATACGCTCCCACTTTCACTCCGGTATATCTAGCCTCTAGAGCAAAACATCTGGTCTCTATTGTTCATAAGTAACCTGCTAACAGTTCAAACACCGTGAAACATACTCAACAATGTATTTTTTCATCCTTCTCCACCAGTAATAATACTGCTTCAGATCATGGTACATCTTTGCGGCACCCGGATGAATAGAATATCGCGAACTATGGGCTTCATCAAGAATCATATCCCGCAACCCATCCACATTAGACACACAAATCTGGCTCTAAATCCTCAATTCCCCATCATCACCAATAGTCACCTCCTTAGCTTCACTGTGCTGCACTGTGTCCCTAAGGACAGAGAAACAGGGATCATCATACTAATGCACCTTGATGCGCTCAAACAAGTACGACCGTGATAGAACACAAGCAAGAACCCTGCTAGGCACCGAAATATCCAACCTGACGAACTTATTGGCCAAAGACTAAACATCCAAAGCTAGCAGTCTCTCCCTAGCTGGAATAAATACAAGACTCCCCATGCTCTCCGCCTTCCTACTCAAGGCGTCGGCCACCACATTGGCCTTCCCGGGATGATAAAGAATGGTAATATCATAGTCGTTCAGTAGATCTAACTACCTCCATTGCCTCAAGTTCAAATCCTTTTACTTGAATAGGTGCTAAAGACTCCGGTGATCCGTGTACACTTCATAAGACATGCCATAGAAATAATGCCTCTAAATCTTGAGCACTTGTACAATAGCTACTAACTCCAAATCATGTGGTAGTTCTTCACATGGGGCTTCAATTGACGCGAAACATGGGCAAATCACTCTACCATCCTGCATCAACACACACCCAATAACAACCCGTGAACCATCATATTAGACTGTATATGAACCCGATGCCGAAGGCAAAACCAGAACTGGAGCTGTAGTCAATGCACTCTTGAGCTTTTAAAAGCTCTCCTCACACTTGTCTGACCACCCGAATGGGGAACCCTTCTGAGTCAACTTAGTCAATGGGACTGCGATAGATGAAAAACCTCCACAAGCGGCGATAATACCCAGCCAAACCTATGAAACTCCTGATCTCAGTAGTAGTAGAAGGTCTGGGCCAACTCTTAACTACCTCAATCTTCTTCAGATCCACTTTAATCCCCTCATGGGACACCACGTGACCCAAGAATGCCATCGGTCTAACCAAAACTAGCACTTGGAGAACTTAGCATATAGCTTCTTCTCCCTCAAAGTCTGGAGCTCGATGCTCAAATATTGCTCATGCTCATCCCGGCTGCGAGAATACACCACTATGCCATCAATAAACACAATAACCAAAGAATCTAGATAAGGCTGAAACATGTTGTTCATCAAGTGCATACAAGCTGTTAGGGTATTGGTCAGCCCTGAATACATCACCAAGAACTCATAATGCCCATATTGCATCCTGAAGGCCATCTTAGGATTATCTAAAGCCCTAATCTTCATCTGATAGTACCCCAATCTCAAGTCAATTTTCGAGAATACCCTAGCATCCTGGAGCTGATCAAATAAATCATCAATACGCGACAATGGATGCTTGTTATTGATAGTAACCTTGTTCAATTGCTTGTAGTTAATGAACATCCTCATGAAACCATCTTTCTTCTTGACAAATAGAACTGGTGTGGCCCAAGGTGAAATACTCAATTTGATGAGACCTTTATCTAGAAATTCCTAAAGTTATTCCTTTAATTTCTTCAACTTAGCTGAAGCCATGCGGTACAGTGGAATAGATATGGGCTGCATACCCAGAACCAAATCAATACAAAAATTAATATCTCTATCGGGTGGCATGCCGGTAGGTCTGCAGAAAAAACATCTGAAAACTCCCTCACCATGGGGACTGAATCAGAGAACTGGGACCAAGTAAGTGGTGCTGTCCCAGCTGGCCTTCTCGCCTCATATGTCAGCCACCGTCTATATACTGACCCCGTCAACTAAAATGTAGTAAGGTCAACCCTGCTCGACTCCACCAAACCTATAGTACGCAGGACGCAGTGACACTGATCCAAGAAACCCTGTGCATCCTCAGAAGCCTCGCCACTAAAATGAGGAGGATGAAACTTTTGGAACATTTCTAGCCTTTTCTACTCCTTAGCCAATGCAACTGGACCGACCTCAGACTGAACTGCAATCATATGCTACACCAGTATAACACCCGGAGCCTGATCAACATGAGCCCACTGCTCTGGAGTATGTGTAGTGGGAGTCTGGACTCCTCCCCCAGTCTGTGAAGTAGCTGGTGCAACCAAAATCAACCCCGCCTGATCCAAAGTCCCAAACATGCTCAAATAGTGTGCCAATGTCTCCTGAAGTCCAGGGGTAGCAACAGGCCCCTCAGATGACTGCTCCCAAACCAAAGCTACTGGTGGCTCCTCAATTGCGGCCTTAACACGACCCCTCGTTGCGGCACATTCTTCGCCTCTTCCTCTACCCTATCCTCTAGCAATATCGGCCCTGGGGTGAGCATCACCAGTAACTGAAACTCGTGTCATCACCATCTGTGAGAGAATAGAAAGACATAAGCTCAAACTCTGAAATCAATAAATCTGCACGATAAGGAATGAAAGAAGCGATATTTTCCTAATAGTTTTGTAGCCTCTTGAAGATTAGTACAGACGTCTCCGTACCGATCCACAAGACTATACTAAACTTGCTCATGACTCGTAGAACCTATGAACCTAGGGCTCTGATACCAACTTGTCATCACCCAAACTCCCACCGTAAGGGTTGTGATGGAACCAAGTCTCTAAGACTAGGTAAGCCTATCATATAATGATGTCAATAAAAAATATAACTCTAAATTAACAAAAACTACGAAATACGATAATACTGCCAATGTGGATATAATAATCAACTTTCCAAAACTCGGTAGTACAGAGTCATAAGCTCTAAATAGAATACATATCAAGTATCGAAGAGTACAATACTGTTGAAATACATAAACAATAGAAATAAAATAAAGAAAGTGACTCCCAGGCCTGTGAACAGAACATCAGGGATACCTTGAAATCTCCAATAAGCACAAGCATGAATCTCTAGTGATCTGCCCAATCAGATATGCTTGGATCTACAAAACAATTTGTAGAAGCGTAGTATGAGTACACCACATTCGGTACCAGTAAGTATCAAGACTAACCTCGGTGAAGTAGTGATCAGGTTCAAGTCATGTGATACTCACTAGTCAAATAACCTGTGCAATATATCAAAAGAAAACTAGCATCAGAATATATAATGTAAACAATATCAACAACGTCTTCTGAACATGTGATAACAACTCAAACAAGTAAAAGTTCAGCTTGACAACAAGTCATCAAATAGAAACACAAACATATGGCAACTCGTGCCCACAACTCCGTCACAATAACTATAGGCACCAGTATCGCTCTGCCATGACAATAACAATATCCCTCCTTGTCGCTCCCGCCTGACAAAGTTATAATATCCCGCCTTGTCTTTCCTGTTTAACAATATCCCGCCTTATCGCTCCCGCTTGACAAAATAACAATATCCCCTCATGTCATTCTAGTTTAATAATATTCCCATCACAACAACAACAACATCAATCATAATCGCACAGCAGAAACCTCGTGCCAACATCCAACAACTCTCCCAACACGCCCATATGTGCCATAATCACAACAACATAACATGCCCATAGTTGTCATCAAGACATAAACTTATAAATGGTCCATAAAAATCGCTAGGACATAATAATAGGGAATGTGTATGGATGTTCACCATATAGACATGCATACATTTAATTGAATTTAGCAACACCTCCACAAATGCCCAACTCGACTAATTTAGGAAATAATAATCCTAAAACATGCTCTCTAGCATGGAAAATAACTCAAGTAGCCATCCAAGACGAACACATGAATCGCAGATATCTCACATTAAAAACTATGCGATAAAAGAAACCTTGAGTTAAGTCCGGTCATTGTATACATTGCACCCGCATATGTACTTGTAACTTCATATATGCGTAGCACCAATTTCATCACAATCAAGCAATTAAAGTCCAATCCTAGGGGTATTCAAAGCTAGGCAAGATACATACCTCAAATAGTCCTAATTCAACCCTAAAAAATAGCATTTCCCTTAGAAATTACCTTCATCAGCTCAAATCTAGCCAAAAATGACTTGATAACATCAAGCAATCCAAAAGGAATCAATTTCAATTAATAAATTTGAAATATTTGCCCAATTCCCAAAAAGTCAACAAAATTTAATCTCGGGCCCACCCGGTTAGAACCCAAGTCAAATGGTAGATCCTAACTTTCCATAATTCCACAATCCCAAATATGTGATTAGATTTCAAAACCGAGTCCAAATCGACTCTGAAATCTCCAAATTTCATTTTAGAAAAGTTTTGCCAAAAACCCTACTTTTCACTCATAGATTCATCGATTAAGTGCTAAATCAAAGATGAAATCAAGTAATAATAATCAAATCCATGTCAAAAATACTTACCCAATTCAAGTGGGTGAAAATCGCCTAAACAATCGCCTCAAACTGAGCTCTCAATCTCAAAATATGAAATAATGAGTCTAAGTCCAGAAATCCCATCTCATAACCCAGTTGCAGATGTTGCATTTACGACCAGGGATTTGCAAATGAGACCATTGAAACTACAACCACTAGCTCACAAATGCGAACCAGGCCCGCCTCAGAAGACGTCACAAATGCGATCCTAGATTTCGCAAATGCGAAGTCCCACGCTGCCAGCTAACGTTGCAAATATGACCAAATGATCGCAAATGCGATCTGCCTAGGCTTAGGCCCCCTTCGCAATTGCGAGGTTGGCTTCGCAAATGCGAAGCCCGCCACCCCTGCCCATTTAAGCAATTACGACAAGAACCTTGCAAATGCGAATTGATTCTCGCATTTGCAAGACCTGCAACACTAACATAATTGGACCTCAACATGAAAATGACTCGACAACACGTCCGAAAGTCACTCGAGCCTCCGGGGCTCCACACCAAATATCCACACAAGTCTAGAAACCTCATACAAACTCGCTCGAAAGCTTAAAATACCAAAATAAAGCCCAAAACCATGAATAGAGCACCAAAGTGTATCAGAATTACAATGAAACTCAAGAACTTCTAAGATCACAACCAAGCATCTGATTCCCATCAAACTAACTCAGAATGAGACCAAGCTTTACACAAGAGTTTTAAATGATAAAACAGACCTATTCTAAGCCTCGAACCAAAATCCGAACCCAATAGCCATAAAGTGTAACGACCCGACCGGTCGTTTTGAGCATTTACATTCTGTTCAGCTGTTTGAAGTCTTGAGTAGCTTCATATGATATATTATGACTTATGTAAATTATCGGTTTTGGTTATTAGGTAATTCAGATTGATTTGGAAGAATGATTCTCAACTAGGCAGCTTTAACTTGGAAGAGTTGACCAAGTTTGAATTTTGTGTATTTGACCCCGCACTGGAGTTTTTATGGTTCTGTTAGGTCTTGATAGTGATTTTGGACTTGGGCGTATGCCCGGATTTGCATTTGGATGTTTGTTGAAGGTTTTGGTGAAAGTTGGCAATTTAAAGGTTTAGAAAGTTCATAGGTTCGATCGAGAGTTGACTTTGATGCTATCGGGTTTGGATTATGATTTTGGGAATCAGAGTAGCTTCGTTTTGTCATTGGGACTTGTGTGCAAAATTTGAGGTCATTCCGGGTTGATTTGATATGGTTCGACACGAGTTTTAGAAATTGAAAGTTTAAAAGTTTATTAAGTTTGATTTGAGGTGTGATTCATGGTTTTGCTATTGTTATGTGCCGTTTGAGGCCTCGAGTAGGTCCATATTATGTTTTGAGACTTGTTAGTATGTTCGGACGGGGTCCCGAGGGGCTCAGGTGAGGTTCGGACGTGGTTTGGTTCATTTTGCCTCATGTTGCATAGCTAAAGAGGGTCTGGTGTTGTTGTTTCCGCATCTGCAGAAAATTAGTCGCAGATGCGGACTAGTGTTCGTAAAAGCGGAAAAAACTTGGGTGAGGAAAGATCGCAAAAGCGAAATTGTGATCGCATCTGCGGACGCGCATGAGCGGTTGTTTGGAGCGCAGAAGCGAGGATGAGCGCAGAAGTAGAGTGTGATGTCGCACCTGCAAGTGCATAGAAGTGGGAATTTGTTCCCAGGTGTGAAATGACGGGCTTCCAGTTGTTTCTGCAGAAGCAGGCGAGTTGTCGCAGAAGCAATGCTGCAGAAGCGGCATTTTTATTTGCAGATGCGAAAGTTCGTGGGCAGATTGTATTTAATTCAAGGGTTGTTCATTTTGTCATATGTTGAGTTGAGGGTTTCGGATTTGGGAGATTTTGGAGGCGATTTTTACCACATGGATTGGGGTAAGTATTTTGGCCTCGGTTATGATTATATTCTATGAATCTATCTTCGATTTTGGCATTTGGATTATGAAATTTTAAGAGAAATTGGGGGTTTATGTCTAAGCTTTCCTAAAGTAAAAATTTGAGTTTTGAACATTGACTCGGAGTCGGATTTGTGTGAAATTTATAAGATTGGACCCGCAATTGAATGGGTTATCGAATTTTGTAAATTTTATTGGGTTCCGAGATGTGAGCCCGGATTTAACTTTTTGGTTGACTTTGAGTATTTGATTAAAGATTCGATCTTTATCATTTGGGATTGTTTCCTTAGGCATTACTTGATGTATTTGAGTTTCTTTTGGCTAGTTTCCAGCCATTCGGAGGTTGATACAAGCGGGATGGCATTTCTCGAGTATTGTTTGGCTTGCTCGGTATTGGATTTGACTTATTCTAGGTAAGTAACATATTTAAACTTGGAATTAAGGATATTTATTAACTGCAAAATGTGTTGTTTATGTTGTATTGGGGTGACGCACATGTTAGATGACGGGCGTGTGGGCGTGTACTGTGGTAAACATGAGCCAGGTTGATTTTTGTACTGAGTTGCTATCCAGTCTTGTTTTATCTGTTAAATTTCTACTTGTTAGAGTAATTGGGCTATGATTCATGATAGAAATCATGTTTAGGCTATGTGCTTATTTGGTTGAGACCTAATTAGGTTATTTCTGTTATTTTGAGTTATCTGCTTTAACTACAATTATATACTCAGTCATAGTTATTTCTGTTGTTTTGAGTTATCATTCACTATTACATCACATGTTATCATTGTTTAGGGCTGAGTGGTACGAGATTGTGAGCCCTTGAGACTTGAGAGATTGATGACTGAGGTGGGCCTAAGAGCCGTATTGTGAGTCTTATTGTGGATCAAAGTGTACTCCGCAACAAGCCATATTGGCTTTGTGAATATTCTTATTATTGCGGATCGGGCTACATGCCGCAGCAAGCCTTATTGGCATATCTATTATTGTGGATAGGGCTAAACGCCGTAGCAGGCCTTATAGGCTTTTGATTAGCGCTTGGGCAGGATGAAGCGCGTAGTTGAGGCAGACAACTTGAGTATGTTGAGAGTGATAGCACCTGGGGTTATCACCGTGAAATCATTCATATGACATACATACTTGGTATGCAGGCATAGAGATGCATTTTCCTCACGCTAGATGGTAATGTGACATTAATGATTTGACATGTAAGCATAGAGATGTATATTCCTCATGCTAGGCGGTATATGATAATTGATGATTTAACATGCACATTGATATGTAGGCAGAGAAATGTACTTTCCTTATGATAATTGATAAACGAAAAGTCTTATATGATGTTGTAAATTGGAAAACACAGTTCTTTTGATAAACTCATGTTTAATTGATTTCATTGGTAAGATTTAGACTTGGAGTGTTATACTTGAAAGGCATGTTTTGTCACGCCTCGAACACGGGGAGCGCGACCGGCAGTCAACCGAGTGAACCCAGTCAAGCAAGCCTGTTAGATACTTTCTACCCAAACTAAATTATGAATAAAGATAATACATATTTTTGTCAATTATACAATAAAGAGATCATGTGTACAATACCAATTCATTAACATTACAACAACAACAACAACAACCCAGTATAATCCCACTAGTGTGGTCTGGGGAGGGTAGTGTGTACGCAGACCTTACCCCTACCATGAGGTAGAGAGGCTGTTTCCAATAGACCTTCGACATCCTTCCCTCCAAGAACTCCCCACCTTGCTCTTGGGGTGACTCAAACTCACAACCTCTTGGTTGGAAGTGGAGGTTGCTTACCATCAGAGCAACCCCTCTTGTCTAAATTCATTAACATTAGTTACTTCATTTTAAATTCCTCAAAATATTACATTGCATATCCATAGTTTAGAAGTGGAACATGTGATACATTTACAACATCATTAGTTTGACCTTCCCAATACCAACGTACAACCTATACCATGTCTATGGAGTCTCTAACGGGTACAAAAGAGTACAAGGATAATGCTGGCAACAAGGCCCCGGCTATACCTCAAACACAATATATGAGAAAAAAAGGTACATGACCCCGGTATGAAATGGGGCTCACCAAGAAGATGAGAGGAGGGTATACTGTTGTCACTGATCGATGCCGCCTGCTATAGAACCACCTGCATCAATTAAAAAATGCAGCGCCCCTGGCAAAAGGGACGTGAGTCCATGTGGAATAGTACTCACATGAAAGGCAGACAAAACAACATATGAAAATACGGTAACTCAAATAAGAGGCATTTAAAGTGCACCAATAGACTACGAAACATCCCATAAAATCAAATATCAAGCCTTATTATACTTGCATCATTCTAAACTTCTTTTAGGATTAACTGAGCCATATGAACCATACGTGGAATACATAGTATAATATAATTGAAACAACATGTACAAACAAGGCCAACGAAAGTGACACCTATTGTCTACATTAATAATGCGTCTCACTAGACCATCCATATCCCTCTCTTATTTTACGCCCATACATTTCATAGACCTCAGTGTTCACATATCATATTATACACCTATGCGTTCATCGACCGTCCATGGTGTGTATTCATATCATACACCTATACATTTCATACACAATACAACTATGCGTTCATAGACCGTCCATAAGATTCCATGTACAATGCACCTATGTATTTCATAGACCGTCCCTCAATATACCTATGCGTTTCATAGACCGTCCATAGGGTTCATAACACAATATACCTATGCATTTCATAGACCATCCATAGGGTTTCCATAACACATAACTATGCACATAATCAGATATAAACTCAAGCGACATGACTGTAAGGCACCGTAAGGACCGGGTTCGGACTTTTTGGGTTGAAAATTGCACCGGAAAGTAAAGGAAAAATTTGGGCAGAAGAAATACACTTCTGCGGCCCACTATGCGGCCGCAGAATCACTCTGCGAACCGCATAATGGCCGCAGAGTGTGAAAGTCTTATGGGTCATTTTTGATGTCATTTTTGCGGCCCATTATGCGACTGCAAAAATATTTCGCGGGCCGCACTCTGATCGCATATGCATCTTTGAGATTTTTTGGAGGGAGGTTCTGCCACGCATTATGCGACCGCAGACCAGTTTTGCGGTGCATTATGCGACCGCAGAATAGGTTTGCGGGCCGCATAATGACCGCAGACCGAGTCAGATTTGCCCAGTTCTAGAGGGAAATTATGCGGCCTTATCTGCGGACCGCATACCCTGTTCTGGAGCTTCATTTTTGGGTTTTCATAACCCATCCCTACTTCGTTAAATAGACGATTTATACTATTTTTGAGCTAAAATCTGATATTTTGAGGGTGAGAGAGTGCCCTAGAGTGGGAGAGTGATCTTCAACAATTTGTTCTTCAATTATTGCTCGAATCTTTGAGGATTAACAAGGAAAACTCACTAGGTCTTTATCCTAGAGGTAAGATTCTACACCCTAGCCCTTAATTTCGAAATTATATAAGAATGGGTAATTAGCAAGACAATTCTTGGGTATGTGAGTTGTTTATTTTGCATGCATGTGTTATCAAAGGATGTAGGAAGATTGTGAGCTAAATATGGTAAAGAGTGAATTGTGGGATGATGGAATCCTCCATAAGAGGACCTTAAAACCTTAATGCACATCTAGTGTTTGATAAAATGTTCAAATGAGCTAGAACCATGATCATCTTCCTAATTTTGGTTCAACTTGTTATCTTTCTAAAATAGATTGAAGTTGCTAAGAATTCTGGAATATTTTAGAGTTTAAGGAAGCTCAATTGAGGTATGTTGGCTAAACTCTTCTTTAAGAATTGAAACCCCAATATCCTTGTACGTTCCAAGATATTTATTACAAGTTGAGTATTCCGAATAAGTTTTGTGACAAAGATATATGTTTAATTTGTGTTTCAAATGCTCTCATGATATTGTATTATAAATTGAGGATGTGTTCCAAACTATGGATTGTGTATCTACGTGTTTGGATTCCAAGTCATGATTTATGTGGAAAACTATTATGACAAATTATGTAGAGATCGTGATTGGGTTACACCTCCACCCACATATATTGGGGTGAGGCGGCAGAGCCGTTTTGTGTATGATTTTGGTATTGTTGTTGCACCACCACCCACATATATATATTGGGGATAGGCGGCATGGCCGCTTTGTGTAGGTATTGGTATCGTTGATGCATTTCCACCCGCATATATTGGGGTGAGGCGCCAGGGACGCTTTGTGTGAAAACGGGTATTGTGTTTACACCTCCACCCGCATACATTTTGGTAAGGCGGCAGGGCCGCTTGAGTAGAGGTTTGGTATTGTATTTACACCTCTACCCGCAAACATTGGGGGGAGGCGGTGGGGCCATATTGTGTGGAAATGGTTACAGAAGATCTCATCTTGAATTCTATAAATGTTAATGACAGCTCTTGATAAACTTGTATTGGTTTAACCGGCTATCTATGCTATTCTATTGTCGCCCTGGTTCATCATGTTCATATTATATTTCTGAGTTCTTAAATTGGTGTTTGGTTTTCGTACTAGTACTATTCGACATGTACTAACGTCCTTTTTGCCGGGAGTGCTGCATCTTTAATAGATGCAGGTGGTTCCACAGCGGAGGATATTGACCAGTGATAGTGGTGCTCATTCTTCCCAGCTGACTTGGTGAGCCCCATCTTATTCCGGGGTTGTGCATATTTTATTTTGTATGTGTTATCGTGTTTTGAGGTATAGCCGTAGCTTTGTTGTCAGCACTATCATTGTACTCTTTGGTATTTTAGAGGCTCTGTAGACTAAGTGTGGGTTGTGTATGGGTGTTGGGAATGTTAAACAAGTTGTGTTATGATTAAATCACTCGTTCCACTTTAAACCATGAAGGTGTGTGTGTGTTTTGAGAATTATTAAATGAGGTAACTAATGGTAATGAGTTGGTATTGTAGACATGATCACCTTATTGTCTACTTAACGAAAATATGCATTATCCTTATTCATGGATGAGTTTGTGTAGAAGGAAATCTAATAGGCTTGCTCGGCAGGGTTCACTCGGTTGAGCGCCGATCGCGCTCCCCGAGTTTGGGGCGTGACAAACTTGGTATCAAAGCCTAAGGTTTTAAAGTGTCCTAGGATGTCTCGGAGCCGTGTCTAGTAGAGTCCTTCTTATCAGTGTGTTGTCGACCACATCTATAATTAGGATGCTACTTGGGCATTCAGGAATAATACCCTTTTTTCATGTTCTCGATCATGCGATAAAGCTGAATGTAAGATTGTTCCTCCTTTAACTCGTGCGTTGCTTTAATTTTCTGTACATGGCACCTAAGAAGAAGGCAAGAACTGGCCAAAGAGTTAATGTCACCCCAGGTGTGGTAGTTGATCCTATATTTGATGATGCGGGTGAGCACCTGAGGGGTGAGGATATTCCCCCAGTTACTATGCTGCATGATTCTACCACAACTGACCAGACCGTACCTTTCCCTACACCTAGTGAAGGTGCAACGGTCCCTCCAACTGATATTCCAGTTCCACCTCCAGCTCCAGCTCCAACTTCTGATTCTGGTATTTCTGATGTTGATCTTAGGGGAGCCATACATATGTTGGTGCAGATAGTGGCTTCTCAGGCCCAGAGATCGAGTGTTGGGCCTACTTCTTCCAGTCAGCCAGAGGAATCTGCTAGTTCCAGGGTGAATAAGTTTCTTCAATTAGATCCTCCAGTGTTTACGAGTACTAATCCTGAGGACCCCCAGGACTTCATTGATGAGATGCATAAGGCTCTCCAGGTTATGCATGCTACAGAGTCGGAGGGAGTGGAGTTAGCCTCCTACCACCAGAAAGGGGTGGCCTATTCTTGATTTGAGTTATGGGAGGAATCCCGTGAGCAGGGAAGCCCTCCGACAAGGTAGGGTGAGTTCACAGATGACTTTATGGATCATTTCTTGCCTGCCGAAAATAAGGCAGACCATGTCGTTGAGTTTGAAAGCCTGAAGCAGGGTAGTATGAATGTGTGGGAGTACCATATGGAGTTTATGCGCCTGTCCAAGTATGCCATTCACATATTTCCCACTATGGAGGCTAGAGTGCGCCGGTTTGTACAGGGCCTTAGGCCCTTGGTTATTAATGAGGCATCTACAACTGCCTTGAATTTCGATATGAACTATGGTAAGATAGTGGCAGTTTCGCAAGCCACAGAGACCCGTAAATTGAAGAATAGAATGGAGCGTCAGAGTAGCAGCAAGGCCCAGTCCGCGGGCAACTTTGGTGGTTCTTCCAGTGGTGGTGGTGGTAGGTCGGCATTCAGGGGAGGGTCATCAGGACCATCTCAATCATTTGCTCAGTCTTCAATGAGTGCACAGTCATCTGGACCTAGTCAAGGCAACATGGGACCCCACCAGCAAGGTCGGCCCGACAAAAGGTTTCAGCAGTAAAGGCTCCCATGCCCTAAGTGTGGGAGGATGCATTTTGGGGCATGCTTCATGGACCTACCTCTGTATTATGGGTGCGGCATGAGGGGTCATATTTAGAGGGATTACCGCTCGTCCCGCTGAAATATGGGCAGAGGTGCGGAGCAGCCAGCTAATTCTGCAGCTACTACATCCACAGCACCTCCAGCTCGAGGCACCCCAGCAACCGCAGGGCGTGGTGAAGCTAGGGGTGGTGCAAAATATTTGGGAGGACCCTGCAGATTTTATGCTATGCGGAGGTGTCGAGATTCAGAGGCTTCTCCAGATGTTGTCACAGGTATATTGCCTGTCCAATCCAATGATGTATATGCTCTTATTGATCCCAATTCCACTTTGTCTTATGTCACTCCTTATGTTGCTATGGAATTTGGGATAGAACCAGAACAGCTTCATGAGCCATTCTCTGTATCTACTCCGGTTGGTGAGTCTATTTTGGCCGCGCAGGTTTATAGGAATTATGTTGTCACATTGTATGGTCGGGACACCGTGTCCGATCTTATTGAATTGAGAATGGTTGATTTTGACGTGATAATGGGGATGGATTGGCTTTATTCTTATTTTGCCAAGCTTGATTGTCGAACCAGGACTATTAGGTTTGAATTTCCAAATGAGCCAATTATTGGGTGGAAGGGTGATGATGTAGTGCCGAAGGGTAGGTTTATTTCTTACCTTAAGGCCACAAAAATGATCAACAAGGGGTGTATTTACCATTTGGTCTGGGTTACGGACACCAATGCTGAGGCACCTACACTTAAGTCTGTGCCTGTTGTGAATGAATTTCTGGGAGTCTTTCCGGATGAACTCCCCGGGATCCCACCAGACATGGAGATTGATTTTGGGATTGATGTGATGCCAGACACGCATCCTATATCTATTCCACCCTACGGAATGGCACCGACAGAATTGTAGGATCTAAAGGAACAATATAGAGATTTGTTAGAAAAGGGTTTTATCTGGCCGAGTGTGTCGCCTTGAGGCGCACCGGTCCTTTTTGTGAGAAAGAAAGATGGGTCACTGAGAATGTGTATTGACTATCACTAGCTTAACAAGGTCACAATCAAGAATAAGTACCCACTACCAAGGATATATGACTTGTTTGATCAATTGCAAGGTGCTAGGTACTTCTCCAAGATTGATTTAAGATTCGGGTATCACCAATTGAAGATCAGGGAGTGGGATATAATCCGAAAGCAGCTTTTAGAACCCGGTATGGGCATTCTGAATTTCTGGTGATGTCTTTTGGGCTAACAAATGCCCCAACAGCTTTCATGGATTCGATGAATCGAGTCTTCAAGCCTTTTCTTGACTCTTTTGTGATAGTGTTTATTGATGACATCCTTGTACATTCACGCAATCGAGAGGACCATGCCGATCATCTCAGGGTAGTTCTGAAAACCCTATATCAGCACAAGTTATATGCAAAGTTTTTGAAATGTGAATTTTTGATCGAATATGTTACATTCTTGGGTCATGTCATCTCTAGAGAAGGAATTGAGGTTGATCCTCAGAAAATTGCAGCTGTGAAGAATTGGCCGAGACCTACAATCCCAATAGAGATTCGCAGTTTCTTAGGCTTAGCGGGTTATTAGAGGAAGTTTGTGGAGGGGTTTTCTACCCTTGCCTCTTCGTTGACTAAATTGACTCAGAAGGCAGTTAAGTTCCAATGGTCAAATGCTTGTGAAAGGAGTTTCCAGGAGCTGAAATCAAGATTGACTACAACACCAACATTAACTTTACCAGAGGGTGCAGATGGATTTGTGGTATATTGTGATACTTCGAGAATTGGGCTTGGATGTGTATTAATGCAACAGGGCAAGGTGATAGCTTATGCTTCTAGGTAACTCAAGAATCATGAAAAGAATTATCCAACACATGACTTAGAACTTGCAGCGGTGGTATTTGCGTTGAAGATTTGTCGTCATTACCTTTATGGGGTCCATGTGGATATATTCATGGACCATAAGAGCCTTCAATATATTTCAAATAGAAGGAGCTGAATCTGAGGTAGGGAAGATGGCTTGAGCTACTCAAAGATTACGACATCGATATCCTGTATCACCCGAAAAAGGCTAATGTTGGTGGAGGATGCTCTTAGCCGGAAATCTATGGGTAGTTTAGCTCACTTGGAGGCATATCAAAGGCCATTGGCCAAGGAAGTTCACCGATTGGCTAGTTTGGGAGTTTGTCTTGCGGACTCTAGTGAATAGGGGTAATTATACAAAATAGGACGGAATCATCGCTTGTTGTGGAAGTCAAAGAGAAGCAATACAACGATCCATTATTAGTGCAATTGAAGGAGGGGATTCTTAAACGTAAGACTATGGCTTTTTCTATCGGCTTGGATGACGGTACGCTAAGGTACCAAGGGCGGTTATGTGTTCCAAATATGGATGGTCTCTGGGAAAAAATCATGACCGAGACTCACACATCTAGGTATTCCGTGCACCCGGGCTATACAAAAATGTATCACGATCTCAAGGAAGTCTATTGGTGGAATGACATGAAGAGGAATGTGGCGGACTCTGTGGCAAGATGTTTGAATTGTCAGCAAGTAAAGGCCGAAC
Source organism: Nicotiana otophora (assembly GCA_000715115.1). Classification (NCBI taxonomy): domain Eukaryota; kingdom Viridiplantae; phylum Streptophyta; class Magnoliopsida; order Solanales; family Solanaceae; genus Nicotiana; species Nicotiana otophora. Next base: position 23,276 of record AWOL01S0037259.1, on the reverse strand, counting down.
CCTAACGGCCTGGTGGGTTGGCGCAGAACATAGAAATTTCAATATGGAAGTGGGAAATGATTAATATCGACTTTGTGATAGGACTACCGCGCACTCCGCACAAGTTTGACTCAATTTGGGTGATTGTGGATTGACTCACGAAATCAGCACACTTGTTTCCGGTTAAGGCTACCGACACAGCGGAACAGTATGCTCAGTTGTATATCAAAGAAATAGTCAAGTTGCATGGCACTCCAATTTCCATCATATCTGATCGGGGAGAACAATTCACTGCTAGTTTTTGGAAGATATTTAAGCAAGTTTTGGGTACTCAGGTGAATCTTAGTATAACCTTTCACCCGCCGACTGACGGGCAGGCAGAGCGGACTATTCAGATGCTCAAGGATATGTTCTATGCTTGTGTTCTTGACTTCAAGGGTAGCTAGAATGATCATCTTCCACTCATAGAATTTGTTTACAACAACAACTATCATGCTAGCATTCCGATGGCACCGTTCGAGGCTTTATATGAAAGGAGATGTAAATCTTCAATTGGGTGGTTCGAGATTGGGGAAGCAGAGTTGATAGGGCCAGACCTCATGCATCAAGCTATGGAAAAAGTTAAGATCATTAAGGAGCGGTTGAAGACTGCTAAGAGTCATCAAAAGTCCTATTCGGATGTTCATCGTAGGGATTTGGAGTTCAAAGAAGATGATTGGGTATTCTTGAAAGTTCCCCCCATGAAAGATGTAATGCGATTTGGTAGAAAAGGAAAATTGAGTTCGAGGTATGTCGGACCATACAAAATCATTCAGAGGATCAGTGAGGTGGCGTACAAACTTGAGCTACCACCTGAGATGTCATTAGTGCACCCTGTGTTTCATGTGTCTATGTTGAAGAAAGTAGTTGGAGATCCGACACTCTTTGTTCCGGTTGAGACTATTGAGGTTAGTGAGAAATTGATGTATGAAGAAATTCCAGCTTCTATTATTGATCGACAAGTCGAAAAGTTGAGAAATAAAGAAATTACATCCGTGAAAGTGCTATGGCAAAACCAACAGGTTGAAGAGGCTACTTGGGAGGCCGAAGAAGAAATGATGATAAAGTATCCTTATTTGTTTGAATAGCCATGTATTTATAAAGTTGTGTTCTATGAAAATTCTAAGGGTTGCCTTCTATGAATTATGTATTATTTATACAATTGGTGTTAAGGGTGTTCCTTTTTTGGTAATATATTTCTTGTGAGGCCACAATTAGTGTTGTTTTGTGTTAATTTACGTCGTTGGATTATGTATATGTTGTTAGGATGTGTTTTTGGGGTTCACTGACAGGTGGATAGGCCCAGTTACAAGGGAAACTCTGGCAATATTTTTGGAAATTTAGGGAGTTAGTAAAATTTGGGGCTGCTGGTGTGTGGTATGGAAATTGAGTCGTATTAGATGCTAATAGTGAACTTTGACCCTCATTCGAGGACGAAAAATCCTAAGTGGGGGAGAATGTAAGGTCCCGTAAAATTTCACAAAGAAAAAAAAATGTTTCATGGTGGCGGACCAGGCAGTGTTTGGGCAGAAGAAATGCACTTCTGCGGCCCGCTATGCAGCCGCAGAATCACTCTGCAGACCGCATAATGGTCGCAGAGTGAAACAGGCTTTTGGGCCATTTTTGATGTCATTTTCGCGGCCCATTATGCGACCGCAAAACCATTTTGCGGGCCGCACTCTTATCGCATATCCAGCTTTGAGATTTTTCGGAGGGAGGTTCTGCGGCGTATTATGTGACCGCAGACAAGTTTTGCGGTGCATTATGCCACCGCAGAACATGTCTATGGGCCGCATAATGGCCGCAAACCGAGTCAGATTTGCCCAATTTTGGAGGGAAATTATGCAGCCTATTCTGCGGACCGCATAAGCATTATGCGGTCATATATGCGATTGCATACCCTGTTTTGGAGCTTCAGTTTTGGATTTTTATAACCCGACCCTACTTCGTTAAATAGACAATTTGCACCATGTTTGAGCTAAAATCAGATATTCTGAGGGTGAGAGAGTGCCCTAGAGTGGGAGAGTGATCTTCAACAATTTGTTCTTCAATTCTTGCTCGAAACTTTGAAGATTAACAAGGAAAACTCACTAGGTCTTCATCCTAGAGGTAAAATTCTACACCCTAGCCCTTAATTTCGAAATTTATATAAGAATGGGTAATTAGCAAGATAATTCTTGGGTATGTGAGTTGTTTATTTTGCATGCATGTGTTATCAAAGGTTGTAGGAAGATTGTGAGCTAAAGATGGTAAATAGTGGGTTGTGGGATGATGGAATCCTCCATAAGAGGACCTTAAAACCTTAATGCACACCTAATGTTTGATAAAATGCTCAAATGAGCCAGAACCATGATCATCTTCCTAATTTTTGTTCAACTTGTTATATTTCTAAAATAGATTGAAGTTGCTAAGAATTCCGGAATATTTTAGAGTTTAAGGAAGCTCAATTGAGGTATGTTGGCTAAACCCTTCTTTAAGAATTGGAACCCCAATATCCTTGTACGTTCCAAGATATTTATTACAAGTTGAGTATTTCGAATACGTTTTGTGACAAAGATATATGTTTAATTTGTGTTTCAAATGCTCTCATGATATAGTATTATAAATTTAGGATGTGGTCCAAACTATGGATTGTGTATCTATGTGTTAGGATTCCAAGTCGTGATTTATGTGAAAAACTATTATGCCAAATTGTGTAGAGATCGTGATTGGGGTTACCCCTCCACCCGCATATATTAGGGTGAGGCGGCAGGGCCGCTCTGTGTATGATTTTGGTATTGTTGTTGAACCACCACCCACATATATATATTAGGGTGAGGCGGCATGGCCTCTTTGTGTAGGTATTGGTATCGTTGATGAATTTTCACCCGCATATATTGGGGTGAGGCGGCGGGGCCGCTTTGTGTGAAAATAGGTATCGTGTTTAAACCTCCACCTGCATACATTGGGGTGAGGCGATAGGGCCGCTTGAGTAGAGTTTTGGTATTGTGTTTATACCTCCACCCTCATACATTGGGGTGAGGCGGCGGGGCCGCTTTGTGTGGAAATGGTTACAAAGGATCTCATCTTGAATTCTATAAATGTTAATGACAGCTCTTGATAAGTTTGTTTTGGTTTAACCAGCTATCTATGCTATTTTATTGTCGCCCTGGTTCATCATGTTCATATTGTATTTCCGAGTTCTTAAATTGGTGTTTGGTTTCCATACCAGTATTATTCGACATGTACTAACATCCCTTTTGCCTGGGGCGCTGCATCTTTAATAGATGCAGGTGGTTCCACAGTGGAGGATATTGACCAGTGATAGTTGTGCTCATTCTTCCCAGCTGACTTGGTGATCCCCATCTCATTCTGGGGTTTTGCGTCTTTTGTTTCGTATGTGTTATCGTGTTTTGAGGTATAGCTGGAGCTTTGTTACCGGCACTATCATTGTACTCTTTGGTATTTTAGAGGCTCTGTAGATTAAGTGTGGGTTGTGTATGGGTGTTGGGAATGTTAAACAAGTTGGGTTATGATTAAATCACTCATTTCACTTTGAACCATGAAGGTGTGTGTGTGTGTTTTGAGAATTATTAAATGAGGTAACTAATGGTAATGAATTGGTATTGTAGACATAATCACCTTATTAGAAGGAAATCTAATAGGCTTGCTCGGCCGGGTTCACTCGGTTGAGCGCCGGTCGCGCTCCTCGAGTTTGGGGCGTGACAATGACTAACACTACTTTTAAGGTCGTAAGTTCTCGCATCATTGGAACACTTCATGTTCATGCTCATCATGGAGAAACATGGTTCTTTACATTAACACATGCATGGCGAATCATTAGTAGATTTCAATAGTACATGGACCCAATTTCCTTTCTTATGGTTCATCATCATTAAGCATAAGACATCTCTTTTACACCTCATTATATACCTCTTTGTCATCTTGGGTCACTAGCTAAGTTCATAATTCTCGTTTTGGCAACGGCCACAGTTCACGTTCATACTACTACTTACTTGTACTAGTCATGGTTGATCATAGGACACTAATGACATTATTATATAAAGGACTTTCAGCTCATTTCATAGTTTTTACGCATCTTTTCATTTCATTGGCACTAATGGCCACAAATGTAATATCATTCTTGGTACGTCGGCCGTATTTCATATTTCATGTTCACCCCTTTCACTTTCACACTTCATCATGGTTTACAACAACAAAGCATCTCTAAATCATGACTTTTAGTTCACATATGAGCAAATAAGAAATCTTAGGCACATTGAGCTTTTTTCAACAATTTGGGATGACAACTAGCAATTCAGACATAATTGAATTCATAATATTTCTACACATGGTAACATTTAAATACAATCTTGGAGGATTAGACAATAGGATAAGTGCATTTGGAACACATTTTGAACATATATCTTTCGACACAGAGTTTGTTCAGAATAGTCAAGCTTATAAAGAACAACTCGGAACACGAGATATAAGAGCTTGAGCCAATCATAATTACAACTTACGAGGACATCATGGATTCGATTCTACAAGAGGAGTTTAGCCAGCATACCTTGGTTTGAGCCTTAAAATTTACTACAGCATTTCGGAAATCTTAGCCACTTCGATCTATTTAGAGATATAGCAAAAGTGAACACAAATTAGGAACGAGTTCATAGTTCCAGCTCACTTGAGCATTTTATCAAACACTAGGTGTGCAAATTATACTACAAGGTTCATTCACAAGATTTCCTTCACACCACAACTAATTCAACAGCAAAACCACCCAAGATTGTTCAACAACTTCCCCACAATCCCTACTAGCTCATGCATGTGATAAATAACAATTCCTATACCCAAAAATCATACTCCCAAATTACCCATCTCATACCCAAACTCGAAATTGAAGACTAAGGTTTGAATCTTACCTCTTAGATGAAGATCTTGTGGTTGGCTTCCTTTATTCTTGAAGATTGGGACAAGAATGGATGATTAGAATATTAGGTTTCCTCTTTCTCTCTCTAAAATGCTCTTACCTCTCTCTAAAATCACCAGATGGATGCCCCAAAGGCTATTTATCAAAATGGGGTCGGGTATAAGAATCAGAAAAATAAAGCTCCGAAACACAAATCTGCAGTCGCATAGTGACCGCAGAATGGATATGCAGTCCGCAAATCGGCCGCACAATTGGTTCCCCCTGAACTGGAACATACGGGTTGGGTCTGTGGCAGATTTGCGGCCCGCAGACCTGTTCTGCAGTCGCATAATGCACCGCAGACCTGTTCTGCGATCGCATAATGCACAGCAGACTTTCCTCCAAACTTGCCCAATTACTGCTTCACTCTGCGGCCATTCGGCGACCCGCAAAGTGATTTTGCAACCGCATAGCGGGCCGCAGAAATGTCTTTTTCTGCCAAAACATTTTCCTCTACAATCCTCAAACACGTAAACCCACCTCGGCACCTCAAAACCTTAAATCCCTTTACGAAATTTTATGGGGCCTTACATTCTCCCCCACTTAGGATTATTCGCCCTTGAATGAGGGCTAAAATCCGTCATTAGCATTCAATGTGACTTAACTGCTATAAAATACACCAGCAGTTCCAAATTTTTGACTAACTCCCTTAATTCCCAAAAAGTTTGCCAGAGTCTCCCCTGTAACTAGGCCTATCCACCTGTCAGAGAGTCCCAAAAACCAATCCTAACAACATATAGATAACACCATATTGTACCACAGACTTGAAAACAATACCAACCATGACATCCTAGGCATTATATTATCAGTTGGAGCATTTGGTTACACTGTACAAGTTTGGACGCCACTCATAGAAAGTAAACTCCTAGCATTCTTTTAACACAACAATTTCGTGATGATGTTGACTTTCTTCATAAATTAGTGAACGAGTTCTGACCCCTATTAACTTTGCCACACCAACTTTGGACCATCCATGGGCAACTTTCATCTCCCGCCACACGACACACCACCTAGTAGAATAATAACCCAATACACGATAATCACGACCTTCCTTTGCCCTATACTCCTAAGAATACATTCCTGTAGCCACTCCTTGACCCAGTCATGATTCACCATAATAGAGTACATCCTTGTGGGAACCTCACAAATTTTCTTGCTCTTCCTGAATCTCTACTTTTAAGAGACAATACGAAACATGATCTTCAAATTTCTAGCATCGACCTTTAGCCTCATGCAATATTCGTGCAATATTCTGAACACGTCTGCCCACACTTGGATATTGAAATATGACAAGCAAATCATGTTTTCTTATATGTGAAAGCTTATGCACATACGCCTATAGAGTGACTAAGGGCATACACCTTAACCCACATCTTTCTCTTAGATGATCACCCCTGTTAGACATCCTTTCTAATCACTTAAGTCATGTTATATCCTTGGGTTAACACCTATAATCCCCCCTCTACCAAAACCTATTGCCATCGCATATCATCATTACCGATTGCGTTAAACTTACTGTAGTTGAAGGTCCAAACATATAAGGAAGTACCATCCCATGATCAAGCATACATGGCACAATGGTCACACACATTCACACACATCATAAAACAAGGGAAAAAGGGGTTAAGGGACTTACTTGCTGTCCCTTGGCTGTTGGGGCAATGCCTTAGCTGATGGCCCTTGACTCCACACCCGAAACATCAATCAGTGCCACGTCGGCACACCCCCAAATGATGCCTCCTACACTTGGGACATGTGGGCCTCTGCTGTAGCTGATAATCCCTGCTTGATTGGACCTGCTGATTAGACCCCTTGTTACCTTGGTTACTATGGCCCCACCGCTGCTGTCACGCCCCAAAATCGGGG
>AWOL01S0037259.1:0-13699 GCA_000715115.1 Nicotiana otophora | reverse complement strand
CCAACATACCTCACTTGAGCTTCCTTACACTCTAAATATTCCGAAATTCTTAGCAACTTCAATCTATTTTAGAAATATAACAAATTAAACCAAAATTAGGAAGATGATCATGGTTCTAGCTCATTTGAGCATATTATCAAACACTAGATGTGCATTAAGGTTTCAAAATCCTTTTATGGAGGATTCCATCATCCCACAACCCAACCTTTACCATTTTTAGCTCAACAATCATTCTACACCCCTTGATAACACATGCATGTACAATAACCAACCCTCTTGCCCAGAAATTATCTTGCTTATTATCCATTTCTACACAAAGTTCGAAATTGAGGGTTAGGGTGTAGAATCTTACCTCTAGGATGAAGACCTAGTGAGTTTCCCTTCTCAATCTTCCAAAACTTGGGCAAGAATTGAAGAACAATTATTGGAGAACACCTTCTCACTCTAGGGCACCCTCTCTCACTCTAAAATGTCAGATTATCTCTAAAAAATGGCCCAAAACGTGTATTTAACGAAGTAGGGTCGGGTTTTAGAAATCCAAAAATAAAGCTCAGGAACAGGTTCTGCGGTCGTATATGCGACCGCATAATGGTTATGCGGACAACATATCGGTCGCATAATTGGTTACAAAATACCCAAAAGAACTGCCTGTGTATGCGGTCACTATGCGGTCCGCATAACCATTATGCAGTCGCATAATGCACCGCATAACAGTTATGCGGTGGCATAGTCAACCACATAGCTACTTCTAGAATAGCTCTCTCCTGCTCACTTTTGCGGCCATTATGCAGCCCGCAGAGTGATTATGCTGTCGCATAATGGACCGCATAAACACACTTTTCCAGCAAAAATTTTCCTTTACTTTCCTATGCATTGTTCAACCCAAAAGGTCCGAGCCTTGTCCGGCACCATGAAACATTATTTGCTTTGCAAATTTTACCAAGCCTTACACTTAAGTACTTTGAAATTTTTCGGGGTGTTACAGCTGCTGATCAGGCCTTGACGGTAGTGCTCTAGCTGAATACTGAGCAACTGACTGCCTGGGTCCGGATGACACTCTCCTATGTAATGCCCTTCCACCATTACCCCCACTGTAGGAGCCACTAAGATTGCCTATGGATCAGATCTTTTTGTTATTATCTTGCTCCATCTTTCTTTTAACTTTCGATCCTCCGTAGCTTGAGCGAACACCACCATTCTTCCATAATTTATATCAAAATTCAAGGCAGCTGTAGCGGCTCATTAATAACCAATGGACTAAGGCCTTATACAAAACAGTGCACTCTAGCCTCCATAGTGGGCAGCATATAAATAGCATACTTTGACAGGTGCACAAACCTCATATGATACTCTCACACGCTCAGGCTACATTGCCTCAGGCTCTCAAACTCAGTGGCACAGGCTGCCTTAGTCTCAGAAGGCAGAAAATGGTCAATGAAAGCATCGGTAAACTCACTCCACCTCGGCGGAGGACTTCTTTCCTCACGAGATTCATCCCATAGCTCAAACCAAGAATATGCCACCTCTTTCAGGCGGTAGGATGTCAGCTCCACTGCCTCCGTCTCAGTAACATGCATAACTCGGAGAGTCTTGTGCATCTCATCAATGAAGTCCTAGGGGTCCTCCTCGGGGTTAGTACCCATGAACACCAGAGGATCAAGCTGAAGAAACATGTTCACTTTGGAACTAGTGGAATCCCCTTGCATACTAGAAGAAGTAGGTGAAACATTCGATCTTTGGTCCTGGGAAGCCACTATCTAAGCCAACATTTGTATGGCTCCCCTAAGATCCCATCAGAAACACTTAAACCACGTCAAGCAAGCATGTTAGATGCTTTCTACCCAAACTTACTTATGAATCTATATAACACATATTTTCGTCAATTAGACAATAAAGTGATCATGTGTACAATACCAATTCATTACCATTAGTTACTTCATTTTAAAGTCCTCAAAATATTACATTGCACATCCATAGTTTAGAAGTGGAACATGTGATACATTTACAACATCATTAGTTTGACCTTCCCAATACCAACGTACAACCCACACCATGTCTATGGAGCCTCTAACGGGTACAAAAGAGTACAAGGATAATGCCGGCAACAAGGCCCCGGCTATACCTCAAACACAATACTAGAGAAAACAAAAGGTACATGACCCCGGTATGAAATGGGGCTCACCAAGAAGTTGAGAGGAGGGTATACTGCTGTCACTGATCGATGTCGCCTGCTATGGAACCACCTGCATCCATTAAAAGATGCAGTGCCCCCAGCAAAAGGAACGTGCGTACATGTGGAATAGTACTCATATCAAAGGCAGACAGAACAACATATGAAAATATGGTAACTCAAATAAGAGGCATTACGAAACGTCCCATAAAATCAAATATCAAGCCTTATTATATTTGCATCATTCTAAACTTCTTTTAGGATCAACTAAGCCATATGAACCATACGTGAAATACATAGTATAATGTAATTGAAACAACATGTACAAACAAGGCCAACGAAAGTGGCACCTATTGTCTGCATTAATAATGCGTCTCACTAGACCGTCCATATCCCTCTCTTATTTTACGCCCATATATTTCATAGACCGTCCTTACTGTTCACATATCATATTATACACCTATGCATTTCATAGACCATCCATGGTGTTTATTCATACCGTACACCTATACATTTTATACACAATACACCTATGCATTCATAGACCGTCCATAGGATTCCATATACAATGCACCTATGCGTTTCATAGACCGTCCATAGAGTTCATAACACAATATACCTATGCGTTTCATAGATAGTCCATAGAGTTTTCATAACACATCACTATGCACATAATCATATATAAATTCAAGCGACATGACTAACACTACTTTTAATGTCGTAAGTTCCCGGATCATTGGAACACTTCATGTTCATGCTCATCATGGAGAAACATAGTTCTTTACATTAACACATGAATGGCAAATCATTAGTAGATTTCAATGGTACATGGACCCAATTTCCTTTCTTATGGTTCATCATCATTAAGCATAGGACGTCTCTTTTACACCTCATTATATACCTCTTTGTCATCTTGGGTCACTAGCTAAGTTCATGATTTTCATTTTGGCAACAACCACAGTTCACGTTCATACTACCACTTACCTGTACTAGTCATGGTTGATCATATGAAACTAATTACATTATTATATAAACGACTTTCAGCTCATTTCATAGTCTTTTACGTATCTTTTCATTTCATTGGCACTAATGGCCACAAATGTAATATCATTCTTGGCACGTCGGCCGTATTTCATATTTCATGTTCACCCCTTTCACTTTCACACTTCATCATGGATTATCAACAACAAATCATCTCTAAATCATGACTTTTAGTTTACATATGAGCAAATAAGAAATCTTAGGCACATTGAGTTTCTTCAACAATTTGGCATGATAGCTAGCAATTGAGACATAATTGAATTCATAATATTTCTACACATGGTCATTTTTAAATACAATCTCGGAGGATAAGACAAAAGGATAAGAGCATTCGGAACACATTTTGAACATATATATTTCGACACAGAGTTTGTTCGGAATACTCAAGCTTATAAAGAATAACTCGCAACATGAGATATAAGAGCTTGAGCCAATCATAATTACAACTTACGAGGACATCATGGATTTGATTCTACAAGAGGAGTTTAGCTAGCATACCTTGGTTCGAGCCTTAAAATTTACTACATCATTTCGGAAATCTTAGCCACTTCGATCTATTTAGAGATATAGCAAAATTGAACACAAATTAGGAATGAGTTCATAGTTCCAGCTCACTTGAGCATTTTATCAAACACTAGGTGTGCAAATTACACTACAAGGTTCATCTACAAGATTTCCTTCACACCACAACTAATTCAACACCAAAACCACCCAAGATTGTTCAACAACTTCCCCACAATCCCTACTAGCTCATGCATGTGATAAATAACAATTTCCATACCCAAATATCATACTCCCAAATTACCCATCTCATACCCAAACTCAAAATTGAAGACTAAGGTTTGAATCTTACCTCTTAGATGAAGATCTTGTGGTTGGCTTCCTTGATTCTTAAATATTGGGACAAGAATGGATGATTAGAATATTAGGTTTCCTCTTTATCTCTCTAAAATGCTCTTACCTCTCTCTAAAATCACCAGATGGATCGCCCAAAATAAGCCCCATAGGCTATTTATCAAAATATGGTCGGGTATAAAAATAAAAAAAATGAAGCTCCGTAACGCAAATCTACGATCGCATAGTGATCGAAGAATGGATATGCGGTCCGCAAATCGGCCGCACAATTGGTGCCCCTGAACTGGAACATACGGGTTAGGTCTGTGGCAGTGTTATGGCATGCAGACCTGTTCTGCGGTCGCATAATGCATCGCAGACCTGTTTTGCAGTCGTATAATGCACCACAGACTTTCCTCCAAACTTTTCCAATTACTGCTTCACTCTGGGGCCATTCTGTGGCCCGCAGAGTGATTCTGCGACCGCATAGTGGGCTACAAATATGTCTTTTTCTACCAAAACATTTTCCTCTTCAATCGTCAAACACATGAACCCATCTCGTCACCTCAAAACCTTAAATTTCTTTACGAAATTTTATGGGGTCTTTCATGTTTACTTTTCTATATCTGTGAACGAGCTGATCATTACATCTCTTTAGTTATATACCTTTACTGTCTTCATTATACTGTTATGAATTGTTATTGACTATTGGTGTCGGACATTGACCTTCTTCCGAGCTTGTCACTACTTTTAACCTAAGATTAGGTTTGTTACTTATTGATTACATGGCGTCGATTGTTCTCATAATACACTTCTGCAACTTACGTGTAGATTTTGGAGCTGATGTTGATGCGTATGGTGGGGGTTGGCATTGAAGATGTACCTGCCTTCTAGTTATAGGTGACTCTTGTTCTTGGTAGGTTTAGATTCGTTAATCTCTTTATGTATAATTAGAATAGATGATGTATTTATTTTGTATCAGCTTTGTAAATTCTATGTCTTAGAAGTTCATGACTTGTACTATTGATCCTTGGGATTTTTTATACAAGGCTCAGTTATTTTATTTATTGATTCATGTTATCCTATTTGAGTTGTGTTGTCTATCATTTGGCTTACCTAGCAGGTTGGGTTATGTGCCATCATGACTAGCTAGAATTTTGGGTCGTGATAAGTTGGTATCAGAGTTCTAGGTTCATAGGTTCTATGAGTCATGAGCAAATATCTAGTAGAGTCTTGCGGATCGGTATGATGACGTCCATACCTATCTTCGAGAGGCTACAATGCATCTAGGATACATTTCCCATCTTTCTTTCCTTATCGTACGTCATTGATTCAGCTTGAAGAGTATCTCTTTATATCCCTTCCACTCACTCGTGTGTTGTGTTGAGCGCTCGGTATTAGCTATGAATCGACAGCTTGCGATTCCATGGATGAGGTGAGAGATGTGTACTCGATGTTGTGGTTAGGGGCCAGTCTGGAAGACTTGAGGCCGGGTTTTGATTGTAACTTGGGTTCGGTGGTTTCAATGGTGTCAGTATATGCTTTGGACCTGTATGTCCGGTATTGTCCCTAGTAGTGGAACTGATGGCTCAGTGATGGTTGGATATCTATATGATGAATATGAGGCGACTGCGGGATGTGTTCAAATGGCTTTGATGTGACGAGAAAGGTTACTTGGGATGTGAAAAGGGCTATTGGGGGGTTGATTTCTCTCTTGATATGTTGTACAGACCTGAGTTACGAGTGTGTTGAGAATCTTTCATATTGTTCCTTTGTGAGATGAAGTAGATTCTTATGTCTTGTTGACGATTTCAGACCTGGGAGGATTAAGCAATTGCATAGTGGTTGTGGCCATGAAAGGATATACAAAAAGGCCGGGTTGAGGTTAAGTAGGTGGGCTATCTCCAGGGGACGTACTGATATTGTGGGATTCTTATGATGTTTTGTGGAGAGTTTTCTCTTACCGGTGTGTTATATGTATTGCAATTCGAGTTTGTATTCGTTGAGAAAGTTGACTTGATTATCACTAAGATGAGTGCGAGCTTAGCAAATGATTTGAGGTACTTTATGGTTTGTTTTGCATGAGCTTATGAAGGATTTAGTTGAATTGCAGTGCGGGATTATGGAAGTAATAAAGTATGGGTATTGTGAGTTATCAAATGTTTTGTTCTATGGCTTTGAGATAAGTGGGGGAGTATGCTATCGGCGATTTGATTGGATGGTTATATGTTGTATTGATTTTGGTATGAGTCATACTTGTGGATCAATTATAACTTGCAGAGGTTGGCTTTGAGGATGACTTAAGGAAGGAGATTTTTGGATGCATGGTGTATTACACTTTATGGATATATGGAAGTCTTGGAATGATTTAGGTTTGTTGTTCGTGATGGACGTATGTACTAAGAAAAAGGGCATTCACTTGGTTGCTTAGAGGTATGGATTACTTCTGGGGCGTTGGTGTGCTAATATATCATAGGTCGTTCGGCTCGTTTGGGTAGTGCATTTGAGATTTGAATGGGGTGGATAAATCTTGAGAAGGTTCTAAAGAGTTCAAGATTCATATGTGGCATTTGAGAATTTTTCTATATTAGTATAGGGATAAGATTTGTGATTTGCATTAAATGGTGCCGAGATTTGCGGTATTTCTATATCATTATTGATTCTACATTCAACATTTGAGAGGTTAAGGAAAAAACTCCAGATTTACATAAGGTCTTTTCAGAGTAGGGTATCTCGGATGCGGTATTTTGGGTGCTTATAAGGGAATACAATAGCTTATGGGCTTCAGGGCGACGTGGTTTCTTGCTAGGATCTCTTGTGGTGAGCTTTGGTTAAGGATTGTAGTGTATTGGCAAGGAGAAGTGTTAACTTGGAGGCAATTCAGAAGAAACTCGAAGGAAGTAGGATAGCTTGGTAGTAGGTTGGATTAGTAAGGTAATGGTATGCTCAGTTCTTTTGATTTCTTATGATGCGGCGAGGCTTTACGGGTGTTTCTTGGTAATACTCTTGGGTTTGGCGACCTGTGTGGCTTGGTTGAGTTAGAGGAATTCAGTTATGCTGGCTTGGTTATGTGCAAATGGATTTCGAAGTGTTCTCAATGTTTTCTGCCACGACTTGAAATGGTTATTATCTATAAGTTTGACGGGTATGTTACGTGTTGTAATATTCTCTTGGATGGGAGTCAAGTAATAGGTTTCTAGTTAATTGAGTATGTATTATGCTTTTCACTCGGAGTTGATGATGCGATTCTCGTGTTTTTATATGATAGCGTGTTAGATGCGGGGCATCGTATGGGATTGAGATTTGCATGTATAAGGTGGCGGTTCAGTTTTGGAGAGATAGTCATAAATTTTAGACAACATGGACAGTCTTAGATGTTTAGATGAATATTATTACTACTTGGTATCACCTGAGAAGGGTGCACATTTTAGAAGGCACACTATGTTCTGACTTCGTATGCTTCATTGGTATTGCGGTACTCGCCTGGTCGGTCGACTGCTAATATTTAGATTTTTCTATGCGGCACAGAAGATATTTTGGAATTATTTCTTGTGGAATGATTGTGTATGAAGGATGTGTCAGTCACTTAAGTGGTCGAGTTGCAATCGGATACAGTGATTATGGTATTCTAGGGATTTGGAGACTGGAGTTCTCAAAGGCAAATTGTTCCTTGGTTGCAGACTGTGAAGGTATGGCCAAAGCTAGACAGCTAATAGTATGTGTTATGGTTTGGTCACTGTGGACTTTAGAGGGTTAATTATCTATCTGTGGATGACCGGAGTTGATTTGGGGACCCATTGGTAGGCCCAATGAGGATGTGTATTCTACACTGGGTCGAATTTATTGACTCAACATTGTTATTGCTAAGGGGTGTGTCATTTAGTTGGAGTTGATCTTGTTCTTGTTTCAATATATTCTATGTGTTACTCTTCTATGCTACGTTGGATTGTGATTTGTTGGTTATATGCACACATGATGCAGTTCTGTTTGGGCCTTGTAGCGGAATATGAGCGAGATGGTTATTGGGGTGTTGAATGGTTGATTGCGCCTTGGTTATAGTCTTTTCGGGCTGTGGCATATTGTGTTATTCGCTTCTCCATGGTTATGGTCATGCACTTCATGTACTTGATGCCAAATTGCGTATGATTGTTGATTTGAGCATTATGGCTTGAGGTATTTCATATGGAACAATGTTTGGATGGGTCACGCATTGCAACAGGGTTATGTTGGGATATGATCCTTTCTATTAGATTCGTGTGTCTTCATTCTACTATGTGTGATGGGTTCATAGCATTATGTCTGTGGTGGTACTTGTTGAGCTCGCGGGGCAGTTCTCTCATTTGAGTCATTTTCTATGTTTGAATACATTTGAATTGTTGCTTATTGGTGCACATATTGCAGGGTTTGTGGATTTAGATTGCATTACTGTGGCATGTCAGTAGAATGGATGTGTTTTATGAGATGAGGTCATTAGACCTAGAATGGGTACTATAAGATTTGATTACGATATATTTGGAAGAATAATATCAGAAGTCTCCTTAGAATTTGGCTTTGGATCTTGTCAGATGAGAGAGAGAGCTCCATGAATTGTTGATCTCGTGAGTGGTTATGAGTTTCTGCATGTTACTTTCATCATCGGCAGTTTACGAAGGTTTTGAACGAGATCTTATTTGATATGACATTTATTATCAGTACCGGGTTTGTGTTTGAGCATCTACTGTGATAAGGAATTATTGCTACGAGTATGCGAGTTATGTGGTATATCATGTGATTACATCTTGGGTTATGGTTATGGCTTGATACAACACGTTCAAACTTATATAGTGTGTAGATGCGAGATTCAGGTCTTGTGATGAATTTCAGATATTGGAAATTGGGTTCTAAGGTTTATGGGCTAAGGTTGAAGAGAAGATCTTCCGTTAGGGTGTGTTGTCAGACTTATATAGATCTAGGTAACGTGGGATCACCCCAGGTATGTGCATGGTAAGGTTACGCAGTGAACTGATGGCATGGGAACAACTCTTGACACATTCGAGGACGAACGTATGTTTAAGTGGGGGAGAATGTAACGACCCGATCGGTCATTTTGAGCATTTGCATTTCGTTCAGCTGTTTGAAGTCATGAGTATCTTCATATGATGTATTATGACTTGTGTTAATCGTCGGTTTTGGTGTTTAGGTAATTCAGATTAATTTGGAATAAAGATTCTCAACTAGGAAGCTTTAAGTTGGAAGAGTTGACGAAGTTTGACTTTCGTGTATTTGACCCCGGATCAGAGTTTTGATGGTTCCGTTTGGTCTAGATGGTGATTTTGGACTTGGGCGTATGTCCGGATTAGCATTTGGATGTTTGTTGAAGGTTTTGGAAAAAAGTTGGCAATTTAAAGGTTTGGAAAGTTCATAGGCTTGACGGGGAGTTGACTTTGATGATATTAGGTTCAGATTGTGGTTCTGGGAATTGGATTAACTTTGTTTTGTCATTTGGTATTTGTGTGAAAAATTTGATGTCATTCCGGGTTGTTTTGATATGGTTCGGCATGAGTTTTGGAAGTTGAAAGTTCAAAAGTTCATTAAGTTTGATTAAGGCGTGATTCATGGTTTTGATGTTGTTATGTGTGGTTTGAGGCCTCGAGTAGGTCTGTGTTATGTTTTGAGACTTGTTGGTATGTTCGGACGGGGTCCCGAGGGCTTGGGTGAGTTTCGGATGTAGTTTGGTTCATTTTGCCTCATGTTGCATAGTTGAAGGTGTTTCCGTATCTGCGGAAGAATCGACGCAGATGTGAGTTTGCAGATGCGGACCAATGGTCGCAGAAGCGGAAAAAGACTGGGTGAAGAAAGAACGCAAAAGCTTAATTGTGAGCGCATCTGCAGACGCGCATGAGCGGTCGTCTGGAGCGCATAAGCAAGGATGAGCACAAAAGTAGAGTGTGGTGTCGCACCTGCGAGTGGGCAGAAGTGGGACTTTGTCCGCAGGTGCGAAATAGCGTGATTTCAGTGGTTTCCGCAGAAGCGGGCGAGTTGTCGCAGATGCAGCATTGCAGAAGCGACATTTTATTTCGCAGATGCGAAAGTTTCAGGGTAGATTGTATTTAATTCGAGGGTTGTTCATTTTGTCATATTTTGAGTTGAGGATTTTGGATTTGGACAATTTTGGAGGCGATCTTCACCACATGGATTGGGGTAAGTATTTTTGACTCGATTTTGATTATATTCCAATATACTATCTTCGATTTTGGCATTTGGATTATGAATTTTTAAGAGAAATTGGGAGGTTTTGTCTAAAATTTCCTAAATTGAAGTTTTGCGTTTTGAACGTCGATTCAGAGTCGAATTTGAGTGAAATTTGTATGGTTGGACTTGTAATTGAATGTGTTGTCGAATTTTGTATATTTTATGGGGTTCCGAGGTGCGGCCCCGGATTTGACTTTGTGGTTGACTTTGAGTATTTGATTAAAGATGCTACCTTTATCATTTGAGATTGTTTCCTTAGGCATTACTTGATGTATTTTAGTTGCTTTTGGGTAGTTTCAAGCCGTTCAGAAGTTGATATGCACAGGATGTCATTTCTAGAGTATTGTTTAGCTTGCTCGGTATTGGATTTGGCTTGTTCGAGGTAAGTTACATATTTAAACTTGGAATTGAGGGTGTCGCGCCTCGTTTTCTCGCGAAAGCGGATTTCGACACGTGACAACTCTTTTAAATGATAACTATTTTTAAGGTGCGTTAGGGAACCTATTTACGAATAACTCTGTTTGACTAGTCCGTGTCACCGAAGATCGGGTAAGGGCTCAAATTACCTCAAAGAGAAGGTGTTAGGCACTCTTCGAGGTCCACAACTGTAGATCCTGGCCGAACTTTAAACTATGTGGATTATGTAATTAGACTAGGTGAGCAAATAACTAAAAGGAAATTTAGAAGTCGAAAAGTCTTATTATAACTCATGAGAATCGATACAAAATCTTAATGACTACAAGGATACAACTACATTGATCTATGTTAAAAGACTAAGTGTAAATAACGAGTTCATAAAGAAACGAGAGAGTGGTCCCATGTTGTTTTAGCCTAAAGGATCACCCCGTGTAACATAAATAATACTTCGCAACTCCCTTGAGGTAGGGATTGCTCATATTATTCAGCAAGAACAAACTATCATCTCCCGCTACCAGATTACTATGTTAAAGTTGTTAACCCAAAGGCGCTCTAATTCAATTCTAGGTCGTACCCTATGCGTGCACTACCCATCCCATACATATGGTCCAGGAGGCTTTGGACCTCTATTTGGGTGGTTCTAAACTTCACTTAGGATGCTCAAAATGATAAAACTAGTGCACATTCAAAAACACGTAGGACTACATATAAGTACAATTAAAGGCTAAAATTAACCTCCACACATAAACAACCAATGCACGCGGGCAATTAGGCAGTAGACAATTTCAGAAGTAGTAGAGTCATTAAGTCCTCCTATAGGCATAGTTTCTATATGATTCTGATTTCTAGCATTGTACAGGCAGCGTTGCAGCTTTAAACTAATAAATTTGCAGTTAAAGGCGTTGCAAGTCCTATAGGCATGATTTCTAATTGTTTGCGCAATAAGACAGTGAATCGATCTCAGAATTCTGAAATACCAGTGCCGATTTTATAGACATACTTCTTAGGCAGGTGACATCATCCTATAGGAAGGATTTCTAGTAGTTGAGAACTATTCTTGATTTTATTACTCTTTACTCCTATAGGCATGTCATCTAGACGGGGCCCTGTAATGAAAACAACAGAAGTAGTTAATTAAAAGATTAGGGTCCTATAGTCATGATGTCTAGATGGGCAGCACACTAAAAGTAATAGAAGCAATAGACCAATTGATTATTTGAAGTCCTATATGCATGGTTTTTAGGTTGCCAAAGCAAAACATGCATTATTGTATCCTATAGGCATGGTTTCTAGGTTGACAAAGCAAAACATGCGCTATTATATCCTATTGGCATGCTATCTAAAGCGTTTAGTAGTACACATGGAAACACGTGTAGCAATTACTTGAGCCAACATGTTTTGACAAGTTAAGTGAAGTGTGTGCGTGATTCCTATAGGCATGATTTCTATTAGTGTGCAACGCACTAAACGAAATCATATAAGGCATGCTGAACGAAATAACAAATAGGACACAGAGACCATATAGGCATGTTTTCTACCTTTTTATGCAAGCATTAGAATATACTCGTCTCCCCAACTTCATTAGCACCCTAATTGTTTATTTACAAATTATTATAGGCCCAAATAATGAATATAAGTGTAAATATTACACAAGGAACAATAGCAGGCCCAACAGTAGGCCCAAAAGGAGATAACCCAATACTGCATGAGCCTTTAACAAACTCATTCTTCGCACCATCAGCAAACTAGGACCGAGACTCGACTCAAGTATTAGAGTATGCTTATTACAAGTTTCAAACTCATATATAGACCCATACCAGGAAAAGGTGGAGGATTCACTCACCCTGTAGTGGCAAATGAACAACTTAGCCAAACAACTACTCACATAATTAGTTAAGAAAACTCTAAATCCCTATACTCAGTTCTTAAGACTATAGCTATCAGGAGCTATAAGCCAAAGGCACATAGACAAGATAACATTAAATTGGAAGGCGCATGAGACATATGTGAGGCAGGTTCATGTTTGTATTTCCAAAAATGTTTGAAGTGGCAATATTGAGCAACTTGAGCTAGCAAGACACTCCACATAGAGTTTCAAAGTAAATCATGATTCAGGACCAACCTAAAGAACTTCAAATGACAATCCAGCATAATCATAGGCAGGAAGCAAGTAGAGTACAAATTTCACATGAAGGTTTTAACATGATGGCCTAATGAGGATATGGTTACAAATAACATAATAATAGACCAGTGGCACAGTTTGGCCAACATATCATTTGGTTGAACATGAAACTTAACATGATGAGCATTGATCATAGCTCAAAAATTCCAAGAATCATATGGTAGGTAAAAGAACATATCAGCTATACATTAACATGATAAATAGACATCAGGACTCCTGTCAGTCGATCGCATATAAGAGAAAAGGTGGAACATTTATCCTATATGTATTAGGCAATTCTAAAGACTACATGATTAACAAGTTAAGGAATACAATCATCAGAGTTACAGATAGCAGAGAAACATATTTAGGCTAGATATTAAGTCAGTGTTGTAACATGGGATGGTCAGGGATCAATTGGCAAGATAATAGTAAATTACACATAAACGGTTCAGCAGAAAGAGACTTATTAAGGCAAATTCTAGGCAGGTATTAATTCCATAAGAGTTTCAGTACAAATGTTCAAAGTGAGGTATGAGAAAGGTTTCGATACTAAACGGTCAATGTAGAAATATAAGCTTACATAAACACGACAACATCAAACAAGCATAACAACCCAGACTTCTCCTAAATTGACTAAACATGAATGAACATATGCAAACTTCTACAAGTTCTGATGAAGGATTGCAGAAAACATTCAAAGCAAGGTCACCTCAGTATCATATTGGCATAGAAAGGTACGCATAACATAGATGTTCAGAAGCATCAACACAAACAGGGAAGAAATTGTTACAACCCATGTTTTCGTACGTACGAGTCGTCATAAGTCAATTGATGTAAGCTCA